>JAWQEG010006747.1:42500-56733 GCA_033782935.1 Petrolisthes cinctipes | reverse complement strand
GCCACTTTATTTGATGCCCCCTTTCCTTCCTATTGTCAACTGTCCCTCCTTTCGTTCTTCAACTTGTCCTCCTTTCTTTCTTCAACTGGTCCCTCCTTTTCGTTCTTCAACTGTCCCTCCTTTTTTTTCCTCAGCTGTCCCTCCTTTTTTTCTTCAACTGTCCCTCTTTTTTTTCTTCAACTGTCCCTCCTTTATTTCTTCAACTGGTTCCTCCTCTCCTTTCTTTCTTCAACTGTCCTTCCTT
This sequence comes from Petrolisthes cinctipes, assembly GCA_033782935.1. Classification (NCBI taxonomy): domain Eukaryota; kingdom Metazoa; phylum Arthropoda; class Malacostraca; order Decapoda; family Porcellanidae; genus Petrolisthes; species Petrolisthes cinctipes. The sequence goes on along the minus strand of JAWQEG010006747.1, from coordinate 56,489 downwards.
TTCTGTCTTCAACTGGTCCCTCCTTTCTTTCTTCAGCTGGTCCCTCCTTCTTTTCTTCAACTGGTTCCTCCTCTCCTTTTTTTCTTGAACTGTCCCTCCATTTTTTCTTCAACTGGTCCCTCCTTTTTTTCTTCAACTGGTCCCTCCTTTCTTTCTTCAACTGGCCCTTCTTTTTTTCTTCAACTGTCCTTCCTTTTCTGTCTTCAACTGGTCCCTCCTTTCTTTCTTCAACTGTCCCTCATTATTTTAATTTTCCTTGGTGCTGGCTGTCCTTCCTCTCTGCATATCTCCTTCTCCCGTGTGACTAGAGGGACTTTCTGGCCTAACAATGTCTACTTTTCTCTACTGTGCATCAACATCAGGTCTATTCTAAATCTGTGTTCAACCCATTTATCTGATAATTATAGTCTGGATGGTGTTATCTGTCAATAAAGACAAAATACGGGACTGAAGAAGTACAGAATGGATTGATTATAGAATGGGTTTGGGGAGGTTTAGAAGTGGTTGATTCCTCCATACTGTGCAATGAAGCAGACTCTTAATTAACTAAATACAGATGAGGCGGAGGAAACAGAAGAGGAAAGGGAGGAGTGGGATAAGGATGTGAGTTCAAAACAAACTTTACATGGGCACCTTATGTCACTCGCCACTCAATTGATCCATACAACAACAACCACAACAACAACAACAACAACAACAACCAACAACAACCAACAACAACTACAACAACAACGACGACACTTGGCCCTCAATTCCGAAATAATGGTGTAATTTACCCAGTCAGCTTTGATAGGAAACCACAAGTACTGTCTCGGAGAATAGTTCCTTGCCTGATCTTGAAATAATTTTGAAACAGATTAAAGTGAATTATTTTCCATTTCCTGATCATTTTAATCGATCAAGTCAGTCATCGATAAAGTTGATACACTTATTGAATTTGAAAATGATTCAGTGTTTCCCTCTTCTGGAATTCCAAAGTTCAAACCAATAAAAAATCCACTTTTCGTAGTCTGAAATTGGGAAAGGAATAATGAATATAATATATGAACAGTTTAGTCCTTGTCAATTACTAGTGTTATAAAGTGCTGTTCTGACATAGTTTAATTAAAGGGGAGTAACCTGATGTGGACAGATTGGAGCACATGTAAGTAACCCTCCAAACTCTTGTCATAAAACATATCTTTGCTGTCTCATAGGGAGGGATTCTGTTTCCTGGCATAGTTTGAAGGAATGAATAAGAACCTCCTAATTTCCGACACCAGGTTACTTCCCTTAATTAAACAGTGTGTTGGTTGTGGTACAGGAGTATTTTCCACAGATGTATGTACTGCCTTCCACAACCATTAATTAAGGGGGAAGTTTTGTGTTGGTAAATCTGGAGCAAGAGAATCCTCCAAACTATTCCAAGCAACAGAACACTTATTATTTTTTGCTCTTCTGGTCCTGTTTCCTAGCATACGTTGGAGGAATCGTGGCACTACAAATGTACCATAAAAGAATTACCACCTTAAGGAGATATGGTACACTTTTGGTACATTGGAGTGCCTTAATTCCTCCAAAATATTCAAGGAAACAGTACCAAGTGAAAAAAAAAAAAAAAGGTGGCTGTTGCTTGGAATAGACTGGAGGAATCATTTACTCCAGATTTACCAACAGTATACTAACCCCTTGATTAATAAGTTGTTCAGATGATGCAGGAAAAAAAAAAAAAAAAATAGAGGCGCTACTGACTTCCCAAAGTGTTCTAGAAATTAAAACTTTTAGGAAATCTATTTTTTGGTTCAATTTGGTACCAGTGTTCTAGAAAATAAAAACTAAATTTTAGGAAATCTATTTTTGGGTTCAATTTGGTACCAGTGTTCTAGAAATTAAAACTTTTAGGAAATCTATTTTTGGGTTCAATTTGGTACCAGTGTTCTAGAAAATAAAACTTTTAGGAAATCTATTTTTTGGTTCAATTTGGTAACCAGTGTTCTAGAAAATCAAACTAACTTTTAGGAAATCTATTTTTGGGTTCAATTTGGTAGCAGTAGTCGCTTGTAATTCTTTGATGACCTTATCAGATACGTATATAAGGGGTTAGTACAGTGTTGATAAATCTGGAGCAAATGATTCCTCCAAACTATTCCAAGCAACAAGTCACCATTATTATTTTTGTTGTTGATCTGGTCCTGTTTCCTGGCATACACTGGAGGAATCAAGATGCTCCAATGAACCAATAATTCACTTTTGTTTCATTAGAGTGCCATGAATCCTCCAAAATATGCCAGGAAACGGGACCAGATGAAGAAAAATAATGGTGTTCTGTTGCTTGGAATAGTTTCGAGGGATCAGTTACTCCAGATTTGCCAACCCTATATTTTCCCTTTTAAGTGTATAAAGTAATAATAGGACAATGTGGAATAAAGGAAAAAACCAAGTGCCGTAAAAAAAATAAAATAAAAATAGTTAATAAAAATAATTGTCCAAAATCAGAAAATGTACAGTGATATCAAGAATCTTCCAAAACACAAAAAAAACATTATTTGTGTATATGATAATAGGACTCAGGTTCAGTCCCCAATAATAATAATAATAATAATAATAATAATAATAATAATAATAATAATAATAAAAATACTTCTGCTGTTGTCTTCCAGTATCTTTAAATAAATAAAATGAATAATGTGAATAGGACATTTGCCAACAAATTCACCGCTTCTTCACAATTGCCAACACTTTCATTGTTCCACAGCTGCCATCTAAATCACTCCTATTTTAATTGGCAACACTGTCACTACTTTACAATTATTGCCAACTAATTTAATAAGTCACTGCTTCACACTTGCCACAATACAATCACTAATCACCAGTTTAGGGGAGATTCTCTTGTTGGTGAATTGGAAAGTCTGTGATTCCTACAAAACAATACCAGGAAACAGACGTCTTCAGTGATACAAATAGGAGGTTTGTTTCACGGCACAGTTTGGAGGAATCACAGACCTTTCAATTCACCAGCAATAGAATCTCCCCTAAATTCACATCATCCCAACACAATGGTCATAAAATTATCTGTGTACCAAGCAAGGCATCTTTTTTTCACAATGATACTACGAAATTTCACAATCCAACTTTTTTTTTTTTTTTTTTTTTTTTACTTTTTTTTTCTTTTTACTTTTTTTTTTAGGGGGGGGGGTAAGTATGGGAGACACTCCTTGCCAGACAGACAGACAAAACACGTTGGTTAAGGGGATAGTATACTTTTGGTACATTGTAGTGTCTTCATTCCTCCAAAGTATGCCACGAAACGAGACCAAATGAACAAAAAATAATGGTGGCCTGTTTGTTGCTTGGAATAGTTTGGAGGAATGAGTTGCTCCATGCATTTACCACCACTATACCATCCCCTTAATTAAAAAATACTCCTATTCGTCGTTCCAGTCAAAGTGGCTACACAATTACTTCAAGCATCCTCATTTATACATAAACAGTAACATCTTTCGTTTTGGAATTGTCGTTATTGTGGATGTACACTCGTGATACGTAATTCCTGACCAGAGAAGAACGGCAAGCACCACACACACATATCCTACATTCGAACTCAGCCTCTATATTATGTGTACTGGGTGGGGAAATAAACAATACCAGGCCATTCGAAGCTTTCTGCTCCTCACACTCTGGTCAGCAATTATGTAACACGAGTGTACTCCTTCTAATTTACTCCTGTCATTGTGAAGGTAATCTTGTTTTATTTTAACAATTTATTTCACTCACACATAAAAGATCAAGTGTTAATTCGGATATTCCCTCGTAAGATGACGAAGCGAGTAGGTAAAGTCATCTCTACATAATTATTTTGTCTGTCAAACGTTTAACTAAACATTATTATATTAGAGATGTTTCTTCTCGACAGCCCAAGTCATAATACTACTACCCCTGTGTAAGCTGAGATATCCTTGCAGTCAGTGCCCCTGTATCTACCCTTATATTTTGATTTGTAATGAAGGGGACACTCTCTTGTCGGTAAATTGAAGGGTTACTTGATAGACCCCCAAACTCTACCACGAAACAGATCACCTAATAGTAACACTTAGGTCATCTGTTTCCTGGCATGGTTTAGAGGAATCAGTGGCCCTCCAATTCACCAAACAAGAGAGTCTCCCTTTAACAGAAGTAGGATTATAAACCTGACCTTAGTATGTCTAGTTTTTCAATGTGTGCCAGAAACAAAACTGGCATCACTGCTGTGTTTCCATTTGGTGACTAGTATGATACTTGTGTTGCGTTATTAACTTAGGGGAGAATACACTTTTGGTACATCTGGAGTGTCCTGATTCATACAAAATTGATCAGGAAACAGGACCATATTAATCAACAAACATAATGGTGGTCTGTTGCTTAGAATAGTTTGCAAGAAGCAGGACCATATTAATCAACAAACATAATGGTGGTCTGTTGCTTAGAATAGTTTGCAAGAAGCAGGACCATATTAATCAACAAACATAATGGTGGTCTGTTGCTTAGATTAGTTTGCAAGAAGCAGGACCATATTAACCAACAAACATAATGGTGGTCTGTTGCTTAGAAGAGTTTGCAGGAAGCAGGACCATATTAATCAACAAATATAATGGTGGTCTGTTGCTTAGAAGAGTTTGCAAGAAGCAGCAGTTTTTTCCATATTTACCAACACTGTATCTCCCACTTTAGGACAAACTACGAAAAATACGAAAATTTACTGTTTACAAATGACTGTGTTTGTGACTTAAGGGGGAAGTTTTGTGTTGGTAAATCTGGAGCAACTGAATCCTCCAAACTATTCCAAGCAACAGAACACTATTATTTTTCCTCTTCTGGTCCTGTTTCCTAGCATACTTTGGAGGAATCAAGGCACTCCAATGTACCAAAAAAGAATTACCACCTTAAGGGGGTGCGGGAGTAGGGGGACAGGCTTGGGGTGGGGGGGGGGACTGTGGGGGTACGGGAATAGGGGGACAGGCTTGAGGTAGGTAGAAAGCCTGTCCTCCCCTATTCCCGCAAGCCCCCCAAACCCCCCCCCCTCCCCCCCCCCAAGCCTGTCCCCATATTCCCGCACCCCCCAAACCCCCCCCCCCCACCAAGCCTGTACCCCTATTCCCGCACCCCCTTAAAGATTATGTGAAAGCCATATTCCAAAATACTAAATGTGTCAATATTTTTGTTGTTAATTGTAAACTGACTGTATCGATTTTGTTTCTAATTTCTAAGCGTCTGGCATTTTTGTTGTCAAATATAAACAAACCAACCCTTCAATGTTCTGTCGCCAAGCTAACAAACAAACAAACAAACAAACTTTGAAATATCATGATGCTCTCGTAAATAAGTGTAGTGGAAATTTTTTTTTTTTGCCAATTACCAAAAAAAAAAAAAAAAAAAAAAAAAAAAATTATTATATTAAAAAAGTGTAAATATTTTGTCCACCACTACAAATCCCCTGAAAAACTGTGCTTCCAAACTTCAAAAAAACAACAAACAAAACAAAAAACTGTGAAATTCAACTTGCCTATTACAAAACGTGAGGAAATATTGCTGTTTACATAAATAATAATAATAATAAAAAAAAGGTACTGCTGTCTGATAAAATAATGCAGTGTTTCCGAATTAAGGGTTAAGTCTTACAACACGTGGACTCACCTCAACACAAACTAACTAATCACTTTAGAGGCTCTACATAATTTATCACCACCGGACACAATGACACCTTTCTGATGCAACGTAATAGGAACCAAAACTTCGAAAAACATATAAGAAAAAGTAGGTACCAAATTTCGAAAAACATATAAGAAAAAGTAGGTACCAAATTTCGAAAAAAAAACATACAAGAAAAAGTACCAAATTTTGAAAAAACATACAAGAAAAAGTAGGTACCAAATTTCGAAAAAAAACATACAAGAAAAAAATACCAAATTTCAAAAAAACATACAAGAAAAAGTACCAAATTTAGAAAAAAACATACAAGAAAAAGTACCAAATTTAGAAAAAAACATACAAGAAAAAGTACCAAATTTCGAATAATAATAATAAAAATAAAAAAAATGAGAGAATATAATCTGAAGGTAATCTTGTGTGTGCTCGTGTCAGTGGTTAAAACTCAAAGGATTCATTCGTATTGACACCAGCGATCTGCCAATTAGTTCTGCGTCCAGTTATACTCAATCAGAAAACCCGATCGGAACAGTTTGCGTCAGAAAGCGTTTTCTTGCGAACTTGGTGTAAAAAGTGGGTCAGTTTTATGGTAAACACATTATAGTCTGTGTATTTTCTTCTGGGTGAGGGTAAATAATGACCAAAACAGATAATCATTAAGGCTGCTTGCTATTAAATTTGACTTCTGATTCCATGATATATACAACTTTAATTAAGGCATCCTAATTTGACGAGCTTCCATCAGTCACACAGTCAGTCTCTTGTAAGATATCGACTGGGAATTGTTGTCTTCAGCTGAGAACAAAATAAACCGACTATAGACTAGCGAGTATATTTCCCGCATCAATAGTCCAGCCATTACTATCGCTTACCCTGGTGTGGTGTGGTGTGGTGTGGTGTGGATGATAATAATAGTACAGTACCGATACACACACACACACACACACACACAATTGAAACCCCACACCACCCCTCACCCACCCACTCATTAAACCCCACACCACCTCCTCACCCACTCATGAAACCCCACACCACTTCCTCACCCACTCATGAAACACCACACAACCCCCCACTCACCCATGAAACCCCACACCACCCCCCACCCACTCATGAAACCCCACACCACCCCCCCACTCACTCATGAAACCCCACACCACCCCCCACTCACTCATGAAACCCCACACCACGCCCCACTCACCCATGAAACCCCACACCACGCCCCACCCACTCATGAAACCCCACACCCCCCCACTCACCCATGAAATCCCACACCACCCCCCACCCACTGACACATGTAGCAAGCCTTCATGCAGTGGTTTAGTTCATTTCTGATATAAACAAACAGAAACAGTGTATGTTAGCAATACTAGTGTATGTAGTGTGTTCTGGGGTCTGTTGCCTTACACTGGAATGGAAGCTTCAGTTGGCTCCAATGTTTATATTATATTTCATTCCCCTCTACTTTAATTAAAATGTTGTACTCGTCTGTCAGCATGCAAATATTCTTCTCAGGACTGGAGTGTAAATATATTCATTTGATATTATTACTACTTGTTATTTTTTGTATCATTGGCCAATATTACCGGCTCAAAGTAAAAATATATTCATTAATAAAACTGGTTCTGGATTAAAAGTAAATTCAGTGATAATAGTGGTTCTTATTATTTGTATTGTGGGCCAAATTCACTTGGCTGTAGATTATTGGAATTAAAGTAGATCTCAGTGTATTGTTTTAAAGTGGGAATAATGTTCATGATATTTGAGGTTGATGAGATTAAAAATAGAGCCCAGTGTATTGTTTTAAAAGGTTAATAATTTTCACGATACTTTGATCATTTTTTATTTAATGGTGGAATGAGAAGGGGAATAATGTTAACTGTATTGGAGTTTGTTGAAGCCTCCATATAGTGCTCAAGTAAACAGAACCCCAGGAGATAAACTTAACTTGAGAGGCAGTGCTGTGTGGTACTGCTGCTGCTGCCAATGATAATGATGATCTTTTTCACAATGTGGTTTTATACCGATTATGTTTGTTGGTATGATGGTTGTGTAAATACCGAGCTTTCTTTGTTGACGTGAACTGTCTCTCTCTCAGTCTATATCTATCCATTTATCTCCCTATTTCACTGACTGACTGACTGCCATAATAATTAATTGTCTCTGTCGCTAGCTAATACAGATAACAAGAGACCTAGTAAGAGTTTTAATTTGTACTATACATTGGAAGAGATGATGGGGTCTTGGTGTGATGATTACGTTGCTGGTACAACAACTATGAGTGTAATGTGTACGATGCTCCCACTTGGGTTTGTTTGTTTACCTCCAGTTCTTCTGAGGAACCGCCTTCGTGATGGGTCGGTGTGTTAGTCAGCTGCAGAGGTTCACAACGTGGATTTACTGAACGAAAACAGTTTGTATTCGCTACCATATTTTACCATTTTTGTTCAACTCATTATATCCAGGACGTTTCCCAGTGATGAACGAAAGTGTATGATTACTATTAATAGGGTAATAGTATACTTGTGGTACATTGGTGATTTGCAGTGCCTTGATTCCTCCAAAGTATGCCAGGAAACAGGACCACATGAACAAGAATAATGGTGTTGTTCTGTTGCTTGGAATAGTTTGTTGGAATCAGTTGCTCCAGATTTACCAACAACAATAAAAACACTGTATTATATTCCTCCTTAATTAAACAGACAGCTTCAGATGGCGACTCTTTAGATAAAATATATAAAGTTATAAGTTGCGTCTGTCCTGAAACATGCCAGTACCCATTCCTCCCAGTACCCATTCCCACCCAGTACCCATTCCCCCCAGTACCCATTACCCCCAGTACCCATTACCCCCAGTACCCATTCCCACCAGTACCCATTCCCACCCAGTACCCATTCCCACCAGTACCCATTCCCACCCAGTACCCATTCCCACCAGTACCCATTCCCCCCAGTACCCATTCTCCCCAGTACCCATTCTCCCCAGTACACATTCCCCCCACTACCCATTCTCCCTAGTACTCATTCCCCCCACTCTTCTTGACAATTACAACTTAGGGGGTCGTCAGGTATCACCAGCCAAGATAGACAAACGTAAGGGAAGATTCATTTGTTTGTTGGTGAATTGGAAGGTCTGGGATTCCTCCAAACAATGACACGAAGCAACAGATCTTCCTATTAGTACCACTGAGGGAATACGTTTATCTGGCATAGGCATGGTTGGGAGGAATTAGAAGCCTTCTTATTCACCAGCAAAAGAATCAAACCTAAAAAGTATGGGTCCTGTGAGTGCGTGTGGACAGAAGCCTCATGTAGAATAAATATTGTTTTTATTAATGGGGAATTTTATTAATGGGGTAATCCCTTTTATGGGGGGTGAATTGCTACTGATTCCCCAAAAAAACTATTTCAGAAAAGACACTATTAATTTTACTACTATAGTATACGGGTGGGTAATCTGTTTAATTTAGTACAGTTTGAAGGACACTGACGCCATCTAATTGATCCACAAGGTGTTTCTCCTTTGATGAGTCGATGGGTCTTAGTGCATGTACTCAGACAATATGAGAGTAACTTAGGCCCGTAGTTAAAAAAAAAAATTAATGGTCCTTACTGGAGATCTATGAATTCTCCAAACTACTCCGGGCAACAGATTCCCTATTAGAAATACTGAAGGGTTCTGTGGCCTGGATTATTTTGGAGGATTCATAGAGTTCCAATAAGGGCCCTTAATTTTTTTTTAAACTTTGGGCCCAAGTCTTATTCATAAAGCTATAGATCTGTACTGTTCACTAGTAAGAATGAGAGGTGTCACAACTGTTCACTGGGACTGTGTGTGTGTCTTTGCTAAGTTACGTTGTTGTTGTTGTTTTTGTTTTTTGTTTTTTCAAGTTGTGTGTGGGGAAAATGTGTCATCTTTTCTCTGAGGTGTCATCCACAAGAGTGACACTGACTGGAGGGAAGCGTTTGTAGAGCCTGATAATAATGTCCTGGTGTTGTCCAATTCCCATGTTGATCCCTCAGGCCCCACAGGGTGTGTTGGAACTCATCACCTCAGGCCTTACAGTATAATATACCTAAAGAAGTCATGGCAAGAGGAAATATTATATAAACTTCTCGTCTCCATTCCCAAAGACGTACAGTCATCATATGTACAAAGAACTCAGTCACAAAGTCACTTCTTGGATCAGATCTTTTCTTTCGAATGTTTATAACATTGTATACCGGTACAACAATTAATGTACAGTACCTGAAATTTCGAACCAAAATAGTGCCCTCAGCTCTGCTAACTTTACTGATTACCAAACCCTATACTTAAGTGGTGACTGGCGGTCATCGGAATGGGGAAACTCAAATACTCAGTAATTGGTTTATGAGAGTATACCTGCTGCTGGGCAGTGGTTATGAAATACTGGTGGTCCAATAGGCCCGTCCTGTACTGCCCTATGACTGGTAGAGTGTCTGGGTGTCGGGGTGTGCCCCTCCCGTCATCTGGCCTCACCTGCCAAGCCTCAACTCAACCAACACAACTCAAATAAACACAGCAACACATGGGAGGTTCACCATTGCTGGGTTCTGGGTTCAACTTTAGTACTTGTTCTTTGAGCAGATTAAAGTTCCGTTGTGGGTCATCTCTTGCAACCTCCACCAGAAATGTCCGCAAGTATTATGTTGATGAGCGAAGTTCGTCACTGACATAAAGTTCATTCTTAAAACAACACAACACCTCCCTCTCCCCCAGGTGTAAGGTGTGTGTAAATGAAAAGAATCAGCTCCATGAATCACAGGATCACATATTTTCGTTCATTTTATCATAAGGAAGGGGCAGATATTATAGTTGTGAGTGTATGCAAGTATTGTTCAGACCTGGCCAAGACTATACCAGGTTGGCTTGTTAAAGGTCAACTGCATGTCCCAAAAATATTTATCAGGAAAGGCTGGGAATTACAATCCAGAATCGTAAGTTTAAATTCATATACGAATATAAAATAAATGATCAGATATTTTTCCTCCTGGCACTAATTAGTTTTCTCACATTATTGGATTGAATTAGATATTTTCTCATGCCTACCGAAGAAGCTTATAGACCAAGAATTAAAATATATATTCTTCTTGTAACTTTGTCTGTAATCCTAAGAAATCTTTGAATATAAAATTAATAAGTAAAAGGATTTAGAATCATGTACAGGATTATTATTGGAGTCACTAAACTTGTTATATTATGAGGGAGGGTTGTGTTGATGTTATAGAGTTGTGGAACCTACTTACTCATTCCTTTAAAACTGGTCTGCTTCTGATGAGTGGAAAATGTGTGTGTGTGTGTGTGTGTGTGTGTGTGTGTGTGTGTGTGTGTGTGTGTGTGTGTGTGTGTGTGTGTGTGTGTGTGTGTGTGTGTGTGTGTGTGTGTGTGTGTGTGTGTGTGTGTGTGTGTGTGTGTGTGTGGTGGGACTCAAGGTGGCAGCATCATGGAACGTCGCAGATACTGAATAATAATAAAAATAATAATAATAATAATAATAAAAATAATAATGGCTTTGTAGCATTATAGAACACTAACTTTATTAACAGAGACATGCAGACTGTGTGAAAGTTCTGGTGTTACATTGACAACTTTTCCTCCGTTCCTCAACAACACCACTCTTCTTCTTAGGGTTCCTCCTTCATCCAGTTCATTTATAAAGGTAGGAGAAAACTCGAGTCCATACAGAGAATAGCTAGGATGAATGACGGAGGACGAGGGAAACTGTACCAGCTTGACGGAGGCTTGAGCTCACTGTAAGTTGACCAAGGGAGGAGGAGGAAATGGAGCAATTGTAAGAGGAGGAGGAGGAGGAGGAGGAGGAAATGGAGCAATTGTAGGAGGAGGAGGAGGAGGAGAACTACTGGAAAACCAAGCAACCCTGTACTGTATAGAGATTATGGCAACACTGTTTAGAGGTGCTGGCAACACTGTATAGAGAGAGGTGTTGGGTGAGGAGTTCTGTCAGTTCACCCACTCGGCTATTTTGTTGAACTAATAGTAAACAAAAGGTGTGCTGATATCTGTCTTTCATTAACCTTTCCTTAATTAATGTCTTGTTGATAATAGGAACTAGTTGGACTAATGATGATGATGATAAAGTTGTAATACACTGACCGCATGGTGTGTGTGTGTGTGTGTGTGTGTGTGTGTGTGTGTCCTTTCATTCTTTTTCCTTTAGGTTTGCTGTCCACTCTTTTTGCTTTCCCCTTTCTCTTGTAGTACACGATTCTTCTGGCCTAGCATGTGAATGTTATTGTTTATCCTCTGCCTATAGTAAAAAATTCGTCTCCTCTTGTCTCTAGGAATATCTCGTGGTAAAGGTAGGTTCTGAAATAGACATGTAGTGTGTGTAATTAAAAGTACTCAGGGCATTTCACTTCATATAAACCTATAAGCATTCATTAGAGCCTGGCTGTTGACTCCTGGCATAACGCATGATTAATTAACACCTGTGGTAATATGTCAGCGTACACACACACACACACACACACACACACACACACACACACACACACACACACACACACTCACTCACACACTATAGTACCAACCACACCTATCTAACTACTACTCCTATTTCTACCTCACTACCACTCCTACCACCACACTACCACACCTCCTACCACACCTACCACACCTCCTACCACACCTACCACCATACCTACCACCACACCTACCACCACACTACCACTCCTCCTCCTACCACACTTCCCATCCCATCACACCACAAACAAACATATGTATCAGAGTAAACGAGAGTAGCCAGGCAAGTTGCACATCACACTAAAAAGAGGGTCAGATGGAAGGAGGTAATGGGTTGGAGAAAGGGGGCAGGAGGAAAGTGAATGAGAAAAGGGAAGGATGGAAAGAGGAGGTGAAAATGGAGGAGGGAGTGGAGGAAAGGGTAGAGAATGAAATGACGAAAAGAGGCGATGGAAAGGGAGAGAAAGGAAGGACGAAAAGAGGCAGTGAAAGTGGAGAAAGAGATGAGAAGAGAAGGGAAGGGGGAATGGAGAAGAAGGGAAGGACGGGAGGAGGATGTGGAGGATGTAAACGGTAAGAGGAGATGGAGGTCGAGAAAGAAAGAGATGAGAAGGACAGAAAGAGGAGATAGATGAGAAGGGAAGAACAGGAAGGGAAATAAATGCAAGGGAAGTCAAATAGCAGCAGAATAATTGGTCCTTACGAGGCAGAACTTGCAAAATATCAACATTGGGGTTCCTCAAGGGTCAGTGTTAGGACTCATTCTTTTTATAACCATGATATAGACGAAAACTCCTGTCAAGACTGCTGTAAAATTTCTCGTGCGTTTGATGATGCCACGATATTAAGGTGGTAATTCTTTTTTGGTACATTGGAGTGCCTTGATTCCTCCAAAGTATGCCAGGAAACAGGACCAGAAGAGCAAAAGTAATGGTGTTTTGTTGCTTGGAATAGTTTGGAGGATTCAGTTGCTGCTCCATATTTACCAACACAAAATTTCCCCCTTAATTAACGAGTAAAATAACAAACAACCCAAGAATGGCAAATCCTCTGTCTTATTCTTCTGAGTGATTGGTGTCCCTCCTTTCTGTCTGTCGCCTTTTCCTTTTTCTTCCTACATGGTCTTTCAGTCCTAAGGTGGTGTTAATTCTTCATCTTCAGTTTAGTTGCCACCATCACCCACTCCACACCACCACCACCCCCATCTCTTCCTCCCCTTCCATCACTTTCTCCTTTTCCATCACTTTTTCTTTCTCATCCTCCTCCTCCTCCTCCTACATCACTTTATCTTTCTCCACCTCCTCCTCCTCCTCCTCTACATCACTTTCTCTTCCTCCTCCTCCTCCTACATCACTTTCTCTTTCTCCTCCTCCTCCTCCTACATCACTTTCTCCTCCTCCTCCTACATCACTTTCTCCTCCTCCTCCTCCTCCTCCTACATCACTTTCTCCTCCTCCTCCTACATCACTTTCTCCTCCTCCTCCTCCTCCTCCTACATCACTTTCTCTTTCTCCTCCTCCTACATCACTTTCTTTCTCCTCCTCCTCCTCTACATCACTTCTTCTTTCTCCTCCTCCTCCTCCTACATCACTTTCTCTTCCTCCTCCTCCTCTACATCACTTCTTCTTTCTCCTCCTCCTCCTACATCACTTTCTCTTCCTCCTCCTCCTCCTCCTCCTACATCACTTTCTCTTCCTCCTCCTCCTACATCACTTTCTCCTCCTCCTCCTACATCACTTTCTCTTTCTCCTCCTCCTCCTCCTCCTACATCACTTTCTCTTCCTCCTCCTCCTTCTCCTCCTACATCACTTTCTCTTTCTCCTCCTC
>JAWQEG010006747.1:10000-37500 GCA_033782935.1 Petrolisthes cinctipes | reverse complement strand
AAGTAATGTAAACAAGATGGGAAGTCAACGTTAAGTACAAAATCATTATAGAAACTGACTCAGGATACAACGTATGTACACTCGCAATCCAAAATATGTATCCAGGCTTGCTTCGAATAGCCTGATCGAGTATTAAGCGAGTTCAAGCAAATATGAAACAGGATAAGCGTTGTAAATTGGTTCACTAGTATGTCAAATGATTCGAAACTTCAACAAGACCTGGATACAAATTTTGGATTGCGAGTGTACAGTCATGGTTAATAGTCCTGCAACACCTTTCAATGAGATGGCTTCGAAAAATGATCCGAAACTATAGCAGTGGGTCTCTGCAATATTGGTTCATAAGTTTCAATCAAATGGCTCGCTTTTATTCACCAGGTTGCAGAACTTTGACCATGACTATACATACGTCAGCGGGTCATATGAACAACAATAACTGATTCAAAATGTAATGTTAAATGGGTCACGTCACCTCACATAAAAAAAATTTGATCTACGTACGAGTGAATCACATTTGTTGCGTCGACTGTACCTCAAAGTGGAGTTGGAAAAGGCACGCAGCATGTTACATCACCTGCATACTTCATCGACTTACAATGTGGTGCTGGGAAATGATGAGCCAACAAGCCAGTCACACAGTCAGCCAGTTAGTCAGCAGTCAGTCAGTCAGACATTCACTCACCTACTTACATAGCCAATTAGTCCATCAATCAGTCAGTCAGTCAGTCAGTCAGTCAGCCAGTCAGCCAGTTAGTCAGTCAGCCAGCCAGTCAGTCAGTCAGTCAGTCAGACATTCACTCATCTACCTACACAGCCAGTTAGTCCGTCAATCAGTCAGTCAGTCAGTCACCAACAGACAGTCAGACAGATAAAGATAAAAAGGACTGATATGAAACACGAAAAAAAGTTAAAAGATATGAAGGGACTATTAAAGAATTGATAGGGAGTGTCTCGGGTCCTAAATGGCTCTAAAACCCTTGATATATATACTACCAACATCACCGCAGACAATAGATAGATACCCTTTAACGGGAGGTAAAGCGTTAAGCAAGAGTGACGTCAGAGAGTTTTATAGGTTCATGACTCAGTTTAAAGGAATCTATTGCCACACAAATTTCTGACAACTAGGAACGGTATTCATAAAACATCTCGAGAGTTTAATTTGTTCGTATGATTGCATTACTGACCTTGCCAAAGTGTTTCAGGCTTATTACGAAACAGTGAACCATTTCTCTCCCTTTGAAAATACAGTACGAGTTTATAATGTACAGTTGGATACAGGAATTCGTGGTACAGCCCAAGTGAAGGTGGTCAATTTCTCCCTATATCAAGTTCCTTATAGTGCCAAATAGGAGACACCAGGGGCAGAAGTCAGTATTGAGGATGGTAGTAAAAAGCAAGTAGGGTACCTGATAATAGACACTGGTTACTCAAATGGGACAAGTATCTTTCACCTGGGCTGTACCACCCATTCATGTGTCCAACTGTACCTGATAATAGACACTGGTTACTCAAATGGACAAGTATCTTTCACCTGGCTGTACCACCAATTCATGTGTCCAACTGTATGATTATATGTTAATATGTTATGATTTCAAAAGCAGGCTCATCACGAAGCAGTGGACCATAATTTTCTCTCCCTTTGAAAATACAGTACGAGCCTAAAATGTATACAACATGTTATGATTTCAAAGCAGTGTCGGGGCCTACTAACTAATCCTTACCGCAATCAAAAACATTTTTCTTAGCTTATTTAGGCTTGAACTTGACTTATATAAACATGGAACCCGGATTACCGTCTCTTAAAAATGGCCCAGATGACATTAATTCTCCTCGAGTTTGAGTGGCGTTGGGGAGCAATTTCACCTGTTTTGGTTCACCCCCCCCCACACTCCCCCCCTTCGCCCCCACCGCTTGTCTGGCTGGTCCGGGAGGCTCATATGAAAAGGGGGAAACAAGCAACCAGGTCATATTTCACGCGTGGGACGTCAGAGGGTCGCTTATTAAACTGTTCCAAGGCCAGAGTTCCGACCTGACCCTACTTGGCTTGACCTCACCTTACCTGTGGTGTGGTAACTTGGCCATGAGTTTTCCTAACCTGACCTCACCTGCCCTAATGTAACCTGACCTCACCTGTGGTAAATTGGCCATGATTTATCGTAACCTGACCTCACCTGGCCTGACTTACCCTGACCTTTAGCTGGCCAATCTTAACCTGACCTCATCCTTCCTGACTTAACCTGACCTCATCCTTCCTGACTTAACCTGACTTCATCCTTCCTGACTTAACCTGACCTCATCCTTCCTGACTTAACCTGATCTCATCCTTCCTAACTTAACCTGACCTCACCTGGCCTATCGTAACCTGACTTCACTAGCCCTGACTTAACCTGACTTGCCTCGACCCCACCATGTCCTGTCCCGACCTGAGATGACAATACATGACCTACAGAGCCAAGTTGAGTGAGTGCCAGCAACATAGAGAGTGGTTGGTGAAAATTATTACCCTTACTCTGTTTTGTATAATTATTGCAAAGGAAAATTATGACTGCGCTAAACCTGAAAGACTGTGTGTGCGTGTTGTGTGTGTGTGTGTGTGTGTGTGTGTGTGTGTGTGTGTGTGTGTGTGTGTGTGTGTGTGTGTGTGTGTGTGTGTGTGTGTGTGTGTGTGTTTATGTGTGTGTGTTTATGTGTGTGTGTTTATGTGTGTGTGTTTATGTGTGTTGGTTTGTGTGTGTTGGTTTGTGTGTGTGTGTGTGTGTGTGTGTGTGTGTGTGTGTGTTGTGTGTGTGTGTGTGTTTGTGTGTTTGTGTGTGTGTGTGTGTGTGTGTGTGTGTGTGTGTGTGTACCTATAAATACATAAATAGCTTGATAAACACACACAGAGGTAAATGGATAAAAACTAGGATGAGAAAGTCTGAGAGGAGTGATTGAATTTGAGTGTGTGTGAGAGGCAAGGCGAAGCTCTCTGATGGAACGGACGAGGCAGGAATAACATGATGAGGGAAGAAGGGGAAGATGTGAGTGGGAGGGAAGGAAGTAAGAATATGATGAGGAGGGAGGGAAGGATGGAGAGGGGAAAATAAGGGAGGAAGGGGAAGGCAAAGAAGAAACAATAACATGAGAGAGAAATGGAAGGAAGGAAAGAGATGAGGGAGGAAGGGATATATGGAAGAAAGAAAGAATATGATGAGGGAGGGAGGGAGGGGAAGATGAGGAAGGAAGGGGGAGGGCTGAGGACACACACACACACACACACACACACACACACAGGAACTTCGCTATGGATAGATAGATAGATAGATAGATGGAAAGAAAAATAGATAGGCATGTAGATATAGAAAAAAAAGTGAGAGAGAGAGAGAAAGAGTGAGAGAGGGGGGATGGGAGGGGAGAGAGGGATCATGCAGTGAGAAGGGGAGCAGCGCCCCCTCTTGGTTGGCCTCAGCAAAAGAACACTTGGCCTGTCCCGCCTCACACACCAATAGTAAACCCCTGTTAACTGGGTATTAACGGGGCTCAGAGGATTTCAACCCCCACTTCAGTAATTATGGCCAGGTGAAACGCTGAGCTTAGCTGCAAATATTATATAGACTCTATAATATACAGCTAGCTTAAGTGAGAAACCTTGATATATTTTCTCTCTCTCTCTCTCTCTCTCTGCTTTAGTGTTTGTGTCTGTGTGTGTGTGTGTGTTAGTGCAGTCCTCTCTCTCTCTCTCTCTCTCTCTCTCTCTCTCTCTCTCTCTCTCTCTCTCTCTCTCTCTCTCTCTCTCTCATATATGTCCCAGTTTAAGAGGAATGGCAAATATTATACTTTATTGCCCTAGAATCAACAAGGAAAATACGAGAGCAAGTAAAAAAAAAAAAAAAAAAAAAAAAAAAAAAAAAAAAAAAAAAAAAAAAAAAAAAAAAAAGTTATATATATATACTGTATATATATAGGTCAGCCTGGAAACAATGTAGTAAACGAGTATTATCTCTGGTGGATAAATTTTTGCTGCAGTGTGTTGTGTAGGAGGAGAGAGAGAGAGAGAGAGAGAGAGAGAGAGAGAGAGAGAGAGAGAGAGAGAGAGAGAACTGTATTGACACACAAGCACAAGTTAAAAAGCAGAGAGAGAGAGAGAGAGAGAGAGAGATAGAGATAGAGAGAGAGAGAGAGAGAGAGAGAGAGAGAGAGAGAGAGAGAGAGAGAGTGTGTGTGCGTGTGTATGGAAGGAAGGAAGAGAGTTGAGTGAAAGTAAAATGGAAGGAGAGTTAAGAGTATGGAGGCGAGGGTGACAGCAGCTTGTGAGTGATGAGAAGGGAAAGGAAATTGATGGGATGGGAAGATGGGAGGGAAGATGGGAGGGAAGAAAGATGGTGAAGAAGGGAGGGAAAGTGAAGTAGGATGGAGAGAAGATGGTGAAGGAGGGAGGTAAAATGATGAAGGAGGGAGGTAAAGGGAGGGAGAGGGGGAAGAAAGATGAGGAAGGAGGGAGTGAAGATGAGGAAGGAGGGAGGGAAGATGGTGAAGGAGGGAGGTAAAGTGAAGTAGGAGGGAGGGAAGATGAGGAAGGAGGGAGGTAAAGTGAAGTAGGAGGGAGGGAAGATGAGGAAGGAGGAGGAAAGAAGGGAATTGATGGTGACAGAGGAAGAGAGAATGGAAAAGGATGGAGGGAAGAAGGGATAGGATGGAGGGAAGATGAGGAAGGAGGGAGGAAAGAAGGGATAGGATGGAGGGAATATGAGGAAGGAGGGAGGGAAGATGAGGAAGGAGGGAGGGAGGGAAGAAGGGAATTGATGGTGACAGAGGAAGAGCAAATGGAAAAAGATGGAGGAAGAAGGGATGGGATGGAGGTAAAGTGAAGTAGGATGGAGGGAAGATGAGGAAAGAGGGAGGTAAAGTGAAGTAGGAGGGAGGGAAGAAGGGATAGGATGGAGGGAAGAAGGGATAGGATGGAGGGAAGATGAGGAAGAATGGAGGTAAAATGAAGTAGGAGATATTTGGAATAGTTTGGAGGAATCATTTACTCCAGATTTACCAACACTGCACATCTCCCTTAAGGGGGTGCGGGAGTAGGGGAACAGGCTTGGGGGGGGGGGGGGGGTTCGGGGGTGCGGGAGTAGGGGGACAGGCTTAAGGGGGTGCAGGAATAGGGGACAGGCTTTCTACCCACCCCCAAGCCTGTCCCCCTATTTCTGCACCCCCCCAAGCCTGTCCCCCTATTCCCGCACCCCCCAAGCCTGTCCCCCTATTCCCGCACCCCCCAAGCCTGTCCCCCTACACCCGCACCTCCTATCTGGAGTAACTGATTCCTCCAGACTATTCCAAGCAACAGAAAACCATTATTTTTGTTAATTAATCTGGTCCTGTTTCCTGGTTTACTTTGGAGGAATCAAGGTGCTCTTATGTACCAAAAATATTCTGCCCCCGTAAGGTTTCCGTT
The DNA here is from genome assembly GCA_033782935.1 of Petrolisthes cinctipes. NCBI lineage: Eukaryota > Metazoa > Arthropoda > Malacostraca > Decapoda > Porcellanidae > Petrolisthes > Petrolisthes cinctipes. Next base: position 32,072 of record JAWQEG010006747.1, on the reverse strand, counting down.
GCATACTTTTATTTCCATCTCCTTCTGTCATAAAAAAAAAAAAAAAAAAAAAAAAAAAAAAAAAAAAAAGGAGAGAGAGAAAAATAAAAAATTAAAAGAGGAATAATAATTTAATAATGAAATATTTATTATTCATGACCGTCATTCACGGGGGAGAATACACATTGCTCCATTATCCAGCTGCCAACATCCCGGGAAAAGTTAAGCACCAAGTCGTCGCTTCTCAGGATTTTTTTTCCGGATTTTTTCTCCAAATCCAAATTGCCTGTCAGGGGTCAAGCTTGCTGTGTGACGAGGCGCTTTTAATTAATTAAGGGGGTAATTAACTTGTGTTACATTGGAGTGCCTTGATTCCTCCATATTATGTCAGGGAACAGGACCAGATGAACAAAAATAATGGTGGTGTTCTGTTGCTTGGAATAGTTTGGAGGATTCAGTTGCTCCGAATTTACCAACACAAAATTTCATCCTTAAGGGGGTGCGGCAGTAGGGGACAGGCTTGGGGGGTGACTGGGGGGGTGCGGGAATAAGGGGACAGGCTTGGGGTGGGTAGAAAGCCTGTCCCCTATTCCTGCACCCCCCCTAACCCCCCAAGCCTGTCCCCCTACTCCCGCACCCCCCAAAAAATCCCCGCATCCCCTTAAACCCCCCCAAGCCTGTCCCCCTATTTCCGCACCCCCTTAAGGACCCTGTGATCGTGTATGAGACCTGGGGACTTCTGATTCCTTCTCACTTTGCCACGAAACCAGCTCCTTTAATGTTCAGTAAGTGTGTGTGTTTCGTGGCAATGTTTGAAGAACTCTTTAACCTCCAATTTTCTGACTACATCATGGGGGTCCTTAGGAGAATAGTTTGTTTACCACCATAGTTAAGAGGAAATAGTATCCCTCCAAATTGTCCACAGTAGACGAACCCAATGAAGAGTTTGGTGTTTCAAAGGCATTATCAAATTTTAATCTCTATAAAAATTAAACCTTGTGATGTAGTGCCTTTTGTTGACAACTATTTACTACTACTACTACTACTACTACTCTTGGTGACACACACACACACACACACACACATACACATGCAGGGAACATCATATCAAAGGGACAATAGAATTACCTGCATAAGGCATCACAAGCAAGTGCATGGAAAACACACACACACACACACACACACCCACATACATACATACACACACACACATACACACACACACATACACACCCACACATACACACCCACACACACACACACACACATACATACACACACACATACACATACACATACACACACACACACACACACACACATACACACCCACACACATACACACCCACAGACACACAGCAAGCAAGGACACGCACCATTACCCCTGGTGCTGTGAGAGCTTCCGGGTGCTTCACAGTAATTAGCAGCGCTGGTAACGAGGCAACTCAAAAAAACACACACACAACCTTCCTTCTTTTCTGCACGCTGTCAGCCAGGTGGTGGTGAGAGAGAGAGAGAGAGAGAGAGAGAGAGAGAGAGAGAGAGAGAGAGAGGAGGTTGGAGAAATGTGAGAGGGTGAGAGGAAAGAAAATTCATGTGGTACCATATGACCCAGTGTAGCCAGTTGTATATGGTCGGGTTGTCAGTAATATCATCATCGGTTCCCCTCCTGGTTTTTGTCAGTGAGGAAGGTATGTTGAACATCCACAGGGAATAATAACAAGATCATTCAGAGAGTAGATGAACTCACTTGTAAGTCAGTGGACATTCAGACACTAGTTAGTTCTAAGCTAAGTAGTCTCAAGCTGTGAGTTATATAGCCGGAGATAGAAAAGGAATGGGAATAAAAATAACTAACCATTACAAACATCTATATTTTATTGTGTCTGCACAATTGTGAAAGAACCCGACGTTACTCGGGTAATACTGTAAATAGGACAGTATCTGACAGTCTTAAATAATGTCATATGTTTGAACATTTAAAGGTGTGTAGTGAGTTTCCTGGGGGGGGGGGGGACGTCTTGTAGGCTGGGGGTTGGGGCTGGGAAATGCTAGGAGGAGGGGGCAGAGGGTGTGGCCCCAGTAAAGGTGGGACCCTCCCGGAACTCATTAAACTTCTCAACGTACTGCTGCACCGTGTCCTGTGGCGTGTGGACGTCGTGAAACTTGTTCTGTGGGAGACAACAACACACAAACTTACTCACCCATACATAACACAACTTTAATAACGTGACAACTTTAATAACGTGACACAATCCAAAAGTTACTCACCCATACATGACACAACTTTAATAACGTGACACAATTTTAATAACGTGACAACACAAAGTTATTCACCCATACATAACACAACTTTAATAACGTGACACTATTTTAATAACGTGACGCAACTTAAATAACGTGACTCACAATACAAAAATTACTCACCCATACATGACACAACTTTAATAACGTGTCACAACTTGAATAATTAACGTGTCACAACTTTAATAACGTGACACAACTTTAATAACGTGACACAACTTTAATAACGTGACACAACTTTAATAACGTGACACAACTTTAATTAATAACGTGACACAATTTTAATAACGTGACACTATTTTAATAACGTGACACACCATACAAAAAATACTCAACACATTGCAAACATTACTCACACATAACAAATACAAAAATTATCCAAGTACTCAATACAGATGTTACTCAAAATAATACAAAGGTTAGTCAACACAATTCAACACAATTTACAGTTGGTTACATGAATTCTTACACAGGTTATATGGAAACAGAGGTCATTCATTATTCTGGTAGTATTGCAATGAATGGTCTACAAAGTAACTCTGTGATAAGCAAAACAACAAACCTAATAATAATAATAATGTATTGTAGTTACGTAGTCTTACAATTCCTATAATATGTTACACAGATACATTCGAAGTAAATTATGGGTTGGTTATCATAGGCTTCCAAATAATCTCACAAAAGGTGTTCTGGGGTTCTTATCTCAGTGCAGGATTACGACTGAAAATGAGGGAAACGATTAAATTGGAGGAATGAAACGAAAAAGAGAGAAAGAATGAAAAAAGGGAAGCGAGAAACGTGCTTGCCAACTTCCTAATACGGAGAGAGAGAGAGAGAGAGAGAGAGAGAGAGAGAGAGAGAGAGAGAGAGAGAGAGAGAGTGAGATGTGTACTGCTAACAGAAGCCATGCAAACCTTACTTAACCTGTCTTCCTTCCTCACTCACTTTCACTCACAAGACACTCATTCGCTCTCACTTCCTTAATCAATCCCTTTCTTACTCACTCACCAACTCACTCGTTCGCTCTCTAACTCCCTCACCTCCATCCCCACTCCCTCTCCTCCCTCCCCACTCCCTCTCCTCCATCCCCACTCCCTGTCCTCCATCCCCACTCCCTGTCCTCCATCCCCACTCCCTCTCTTCCCTCCCCACTCCCTCTCTTCCCTCCCCACTCCCTCTCCTCCATCCCCACTCCCTCTCCACTCCCTCTCTTCCATCCCCACTCCCTCTCCTCCATCCCCACTCCCTCTATTCCATCCCCACTCCCTCTCGTCCATCTCTCATGCTTACCCCTTAGAGCAGACTGGTCCATCTGTCTCGCCTGCCCGCCTAATCACCCTCAAAGCCCCGACAAACACACCAACTTTTTCTTTCCTCAACGCTGCACTACTTTTGTTTTTGTTTTCCTGCATTCATCTCGAGCTTCCAAATTTCTGTCCCGTTTCCCCTACTGCTAATTATCAACCCCAAAGTCCGTCTCCTGTCAACTGTACACATTCATTCAGTGTTTTTTTTTGCGTGTGTCCCTGCATGCGTGTGTGTGTCCCGTTTTCGTTCGTCATTTCAATACAGTATTCTGGCCCTGTCATACACAACCCAGCCCCGTCCGTCTCCCGTCCATGTTTTTTATTTAATCCCTGTCATAATTATCAACTCTACCACTACCGCCACCACAATAATTTCACCACTACCACTACTACCACTACCACCACCACCACCACCACCACTACCACTACCACTACCACTACCACTACCACTACCACTACCACTACCACTACCACTACCACCACCACCACCACTACCACCACCAATACCACCACCAATACCACCTCTACAACCAATACCTCTACCTACTTCTACTACCACCAATACCACTACCACGACCACCGCTACCACTACCACCACCACAACAACAACAACAACAATTCCACAGCTACCACTACCTACCACCACCACCACCACCACTTACCAACACCTCTAAGACAATTACCACCACCACCACCACCACCACCACCACTTACCAACACCTCTACCACCACCACCACTTACCACCACCACCACTCTTCCAACACCATAACCCACCAACACATCTACCACAATTACCAACACCTCTACCACAATTACCACCACCAACACCACCACTACTTACCAACTGCACTAACACAACGACCCATCCCCTCCTTATTAGGCAGCCTTAGACACTGACAACAACACTATGCTCCCAGACACATGTGTGAAACCTTAGATTGGTCGGTCGTGTCACTGGGAATGCACACATCCTCACACGTGCACAACACACACACACACACACACACACACACAAACACACACATATTGTACACACTTTCACACACACACACACACACACACATTGTACGCACTTACACACACACACACACACACACACATACACACATACACACACTTTCACATACACACTTTCTCACACACACACACCTTCAAGTGAACACGCCAAAAATAAAGACATGCATACACAATTTTCCTTCATTTCCCTCCACTTTCATTTATCCCTTCACTCCACTCCACTTCACTCCACATCTCATCTCGTTCTCTCTTCCCACGCATCTCAATCATTAGTCTTCCTCCTCCTCTTGCTCCTTCTTCATCTCCTCCTCCTCCATCTCCTCACACCCACGTCTTCTTTCTCCCCTTCTCTTCTCTTCTCCTCTGATCCCTTTCTCTCTGATTGACGTTAATTGTTCTTGTTCGTAGGTGTCTCAATCTTTATATGACAGATTCACGACAGACAACAGTGACGTATCAACCAATGACTGTATCTTGAAGAGGGAAAGGAAGGCGTGTGGGTAAGATTAGGGAGTGGGAGTGTGTGTGTGGGGGTATGGTGGTTAAGGAAGGGTGTGGGGGTGGTGGCAATAGAAGAAAGGTGTTTGGGGAGGGTGTGTGTGTGTGTGGGTGATGGTGTGGGGATGGTGAAAATAGAAGAAGGGTGTTTGAGAAGGGTGTGTATGTGTGGGGGTGATGGTGTGGGGGTGGTGACAAAAGAATAAGGGTGGTTGGGGAAGGTGTGTGTGTGTGTGTGGGTGATGGTGTGGGGGTGGTGGCAAACGAATAAAGGTGGTTGGGGAGGGTGTGTGTGTGTGTGGGTGATGGTGTGGGGTGGTGACAATGGAACAGAGTGTGGGGGTATGGGTATGGGTGTGTGTGTGTGTTAATGGGGAAGTGTGGGCGGTGTTGATAGACGAGGGTGGGTGGTGGTGTGGGCGGTGGAGTGTCAGGTCGGCCAGTGTGGTTGGTTTACGACACTCATTTTCGACAGCGAGGCAATCTAAGCCCACCCCAACACAACCTTCTGCTCCTCCCTTTCTCTCTTTTATTTCTTGTTCTCTTTCCCTCCCTTCCTCCATTCCTTCTCTCCCTAACACTACCTATTTATTTCCTATGCAATTATGTATGTATCCATCCATTTATTTATCTCCCTTTCTCATTTAATTAACCTTCTTATCTTTCCAGTCTTCCATTCCTTCTCTCACTAAAAAAAACTACAGCACTAGACCCCATGAAACTCTGCTTCTATCAGTCAATGTCTCTATCTCTCTATCAGTCAGTCAGTCAGTCTCTCTATCTCTCTATCAGTCAGTCTCTCTATCTCTCTATCAGTCAGTCAGTCAGTCTCTCTATCTCTCTATCAGTCAGTCAGTCAGTCTCTCTATCTCTCTATCAGTCAGTCAGTCTCTCTATCAGTCAGTCAGTCAATCTCTCTAATTCTCTCTATACAAACCTGAAGGTATGATGGGACTGTAGGCTTGACACACGACCCCATGAAACTCTGCATAAACTCCCTCATCAGAGACCAACAGAGGGCAGGGGTGACACTCGGCAGATACTCCACCTGAACACCAAGGAAAACACACGTTAGATGAATTACACAAAGAGTTGAGTACCGGGAATACAATTATTATCATAGAACCAATTGAACAAAGAGTTGAGTGCCGGGAATACAATTTTTATTATCACAGAACCAATTGGACAAAGAATTGAGTGCCGGGAATTCAATTATTATCACAGAACCAATTGGACAAAGAGTTGAGTGCCAGGAATACAATTTTTATTATCACAGAACCAATTGGACAAAGAGTTGAGTGTCGGGAATTCAATTATTATCACAGAACCAATTTTATGTGGGGTAGAATTAGAAAACATTGCCGAAAATAATCATCCCACATTAGCTGACTAGAATACAGAGTTGACAATTGAGAATATATATATAATTAACATACAGTATATTCAATTCCATATGATGTTACAGTGGAAAATGACCGAAAATACTCGTAACACATCATCTGTATTGAATAACGAGTAACACACTTTAACACATTAGCTGTATAACGAGTAACACACCATAACACATCAGCTGAATAACGAATAACACATAAGCTGTATTGAATAACGAGTAACACACCATAACACATCAGCTGCATGTATTGAATAACGAATAACACAACATAACACATTATTTGAATTGAATAAAAAGTGGACTGATTGAAGTGAGTTTTCTAACCTCGACTAAGATGCCCTTGTAGTGTCCACTCATGGTAACTGTTCCAATCTTGACCACAAAGTCCCCCACCTCGTACTTGGCTCCCTTGGACTCTATCTTGAGGTTCTTTTTGGATTGGTACATGTGGTCCAGGCGAGGCAACATCAGGTCAAACAGGTAGTCAGCCGAGAGGGTTACCTGAAACGTATTAATTACAGGTAAGAAGGGGGTAATTACTGCACCTTATATACAGTTGGACACATGAATGGGTGGCACAGCCCAAGTGAAAGATGGTCAATTTCTCCCAATATCAAGTTCCTTAGTGCCAAATAGGAGACATCAGGGGCAGAAGTCAGTACTGAGGATGGTAATAAAAAGCAAGTAGGGTACCTGATAATAGACACTGGTTACTCAAATGGGACAAGTATCTTTCACCTGGGCTGTACCACCCGTTCATGTGTCCAACTGTACATTAGAGCTCCTTGATTCCTCCAGGGTATATCAGGAAACAGGACCAGATGAACAAAATTAATAGTGTCCTGTTGCCTGGAAGAGTTTGGAGGAATCGATTACACCAGATTTACCAACACTATAATTTTTTTTTTTATAGTACTGAATAATGCTACTTAAACCAACCTAACTGTATAAGTTTTTTTTTGTTATGACAAATAGAAACTACAAATAAACGGTTATGAATAGTTATGTAAATATTAACCCTTTTCCAAGCACTGTTTTCTATTTAGTTGCACCATGACTTAATAAGGGGGAAGTGCAGTGTTGGTAAATCTGGAGCAAGTGATTCCTCCAAACTATTCCAAGCAATAGAACACCATTATTTTTGTTCATATGGTTCTGTTTCCTGGCATACATTGAAGGAATCATGGCACTCCAATGTAACAAAAGTGAATTACCCCTTTAACACCATAAGGTAGAAGGAGAATGATGAGAGGAGGAGGAGGAGGAGGAGGAGGAGGAGGAGGAGGAGGAGGAGGAGGAAGAGGAAGAAGAGTCTGTGAGAGGAGAAGGGAAGGAGAGAGTCAGGTAGACCACACTTGGGTAGTCGGCCAATTTCACGCTGGTGGAGCCTTTCAATTTCCGACCTCCTTTCATCTAAATTTTTACCAACCCATGCAGACAATAATACACTGTACTATACAAGACTCTACACTATACAATATACACTATACAATACCTGATCATAAGACATGCAGACAGACAGGTAGAAAGACAAAATATAGATACACAGTCAATACACTCTACTACAACACCTAATCATAAGACAGACAGGTAGATAGAGAGAGACAAAATATAGATACACAGTCAAAACACTACACAACAACACCTAATCATAAGACAGACAGGTAGACAGAGAAAGACAAAATATAGATACACAGTCAATACACTACACAACAACACCTAACCATAAGACAGACAGGTAGACAGAGAAAGACAAAATATACACTGACACATTCTTATTAGTGCTGGTGATTATAATACACATACCTGTTTACTGCCTGTGTCAAGGATGGCGTAAGTGGTGGCCGGGGTTTCAGTGTTGTGTACGATGTGCATCTTGCGTACACCTCCACCTGTACACACACATACACACATATATATAGATCATTACAGTATAGCACACACACACACACACACACACACAGATCATTACAGCATAGCACACACACACACACACACACACACAGATCATTACAGCACAGCACACACACACACACACACAGATCATTACAGTATAGCACCTACACACACACACACACACACACACACACACACACACACACACACACACACACACACACACACACATTACACGGTATCTATTAACATTTCGTAATAATACACACTCAGTTTTTTGCATAATCTTGCTATTAATTAAACACAACCAAACCATCAACAAACCGAACCAAATATATATATAGTGTCCTGGCTGAGGTGTACAAGTAATATCAACAACAATAATAAAAAAAAAGGTGCAGTTTACGAAGAAAGTAATTAAAGTGTAGTAGTGTGTATGTGAGAGAGAAATGAGGATGGAAGAGAACAATAGGACTAAAGTTTTTCCGGGTAGGTGCTTTTAGTTCTGCCCACACCTCATTTGTTGCACACTCACTCACTCACTCACTCACTCACTCGCTCGTTCATCCAGACTTTCACTCCCACACCCAGACTCTCACTCACTCCTTCCCTCACTCACTCCTTCCCTCACTCACTCACTCACACGCTCACTCGCTTTCTCACTCACTCACTCCTTCCCTCACTCACTCACTCCTTCCCTCACTCACTCACTCCTTCCCTCACTCACACACTCGCTTTCTCACTCACTCAAACACCCTCACTCACTCGCTCCTTCCCTCACTCACTCACTCGCTCGCTCGCTCATTCATTAATCACTCAGGTACCCACTCACTCACTCGCTTGCTCACTTATTCCCTCGCTCTCTCATTCACATTTAAGGACCGTACCCTCTCATTGTTTTTATACACACTCATTGTCTATATTATACATGTATCTTTTTATTCACTCAGTTACTCTCATTTGCTAGCTCATTCACTCATTCATTTGTTCACTTACATCGCGGTACCTTTTGTGTGTGTGTGTGTGTGTGTGTCTGTGTGTGTGTGTGTGTGTGAAAGAGGAAGAGGCGAGAGAAAGGACAGGAAGAAGAAGAAAGAGAAATAGGAGAGATGTTGATGACGTGAAAAATTGTTTGGAAAAGGTAACAGGAAGAGGAGGAAAGATGAAGAGAGAAAGGTGAAGAGTAGGAAGGGGAGGAAAGATGAAGAATAGGAAGAGAGGAGGAAGAGGAGGAAAGATGAAGAGAGAAAGGAAAAGAGTAGGAAGAAGAGGAAGGAAAGATGAAGAATAGGAAAAGAGAAGGAAAAATGAAGAGAGACAGGTGAAGAGTAGGAAAAGAAGGAAAGATGAAGAATGGGAAAAGAGAAAGGAAAGATGAAGAGAGAAAGGTAAAGAATAGGAAGAGAGGAGGAAGAGGAGGAAAGATGAAGAATGGGTAGAGAGGAGGAAAGATGAAGAATAGGAAGAAAGGAAGAAAGATGAAGAGAGAAAAGTAAAGAATAGGAAGAAAGGAGGAAAGATAAAGAGTAGGAAGAGGAGGAAAGATGAAGAATGGGAAAAGAGGAGGAAGAGGAGAGAAGATGAAGAATGGGAAAAGAAGGAAAGATGAAGGGAGAAAGGTAAAAGAGTAGGAAGAGGAGGAAAGATGAAGAATAGGAAGAAAGGAGGAAAGATGAGGAAAAATGAAGAATAGGAAAAGAGGATGAAAGATGAAGAGAGAAAGGTGAAGAGTAGGAAGAGGAGGAAAGATGAAAAGAGAAAGAGAAAGAATAGGAAGAGAAGAGAAAAGATGAATAAGAGAAAGAAAGGAGGAAAGATGAGGAAAGATGAAGAGAGAAAGGTAAAGAGTAGGAAGAAGAGGAAATATGAAGAATGGGAGGAAAGATGAAGAGAGGAAGATGAAGAATGGGAAAAGAGAAAGGAAAGATGAAGAGAGAAAGGTAAAGAGTAGGAAGAGAGGAGGATGGACCAGGGATGTTACTACTCTACAGGCTATTGATTTCAGCAAGACCTGCAATGACCCCCAGGCCCCATCACCACCCCCTACCCCCACCCCCACCCCCACAGCCACACACCCTCGCTTCACCTCACATGCCCCTTCCTCCCTCACCTTATACCCCTTCCTCCCTCACTACTCATACCTTTCCTCCCTCACCTCACATGCCCATTCCTCCCTCACCTCACATGCCCCTTCCTCCCTCACTACTCATACCTTTCCTCCCTCACCTCACATGCCCCTTCCTCCCTCACCTCACATACCCCTTCCTCCCTTACCTCACATACCCCTTCCTCCCTCACCTCATACCCATTCCTCCCTCACTACTCATACCTTTCCTCCCTCACTACTCATACCCTTCCTCCCTCACTACTCATACCCTTCCTCCCTCACCTCATACCCCTTCCTCCCTCACTACTCATACCTTTCCTCCCTCACCTCACACCCATTCCTCCCTCACCATATACCCATTCCTCCCTCACTACTCATACCTTTCCTCCCTCACGACTCATACCCTTCCTCCCTCACCTCATACCCATTCCTCCCTCACTACTCATACCTTTCCTCCCTCACCACATACCCATTCCTCCCTCACTATTCATACCCTTCCTCCCTCACTACACATACCCCTTCCTCCCTCACCTCACATACCCCTTCCTCCCTCACCTCACATGTCCCTCTCTCCTCACTACCTCACCTCATAATTTGTGTGTGTGTGTGTGTGTGTGTGTGTGTGTGTAGGGACAAACGAGTTACCAAGACACCATAGTCGAATCATCAATCTTCACTCAACCCCCTCCCCCCCCCCCTTTCCTCTCTCCCCCTCCCCCCTCTTCCTTTCTCCCCCTCCCCCTCCCTTTCCTCTCTCCCCCCCTCCCCCCTCCTCCCCATTCCTTTCTCCCCCCCCCACCATTCCTTTCTCCCTCTCCCCCCCCTTTTCCTTCCTTTCTCCCCTCCCCCCCCCTTCCTTTCTCCCCTCCCCCCTTCCTTTCTCCCCTCCCCCCTTCCTTTCTCTTCCCCCCCTCCCTCACCTTAAAATTACAAACCTAGGAAACGAAACAACAAAAATAATAAATAAATAAAATAAATATACAAAAATATTAATGAATAGAAAAAAAAAAAAAAATATATATATATATTAAATAAAATTTCCTCTAATTAATAATATCAATCAACGGGGGTCGAGGTGAGTGATAGCAGGGTTCACTAAATATAGGGATTTCCGTGCTGTAGGGACGTATCAGCCAGACAGGTGAATGTGTCCTTTAAACCCCTTTTGTTCTGAACCTTTATGTTTAATGTTACGTATTATACAACTCGTGGTGGTCGTGACTCAGAGCAAGAAGAGCACGAGGGCCGTTTCACTTGGGTCATTTATGGGCCATTCTTGTCCGCGGTGACTTGGTTAGAATGTTATGTGTTTTTTTTTACCACCGTGTCTATGTAACTGAAGGCCAATAATTCCTCCAAATTGTACAGTCCTCCTCAAACACTTTAACCACACCAGGCTATACACAACATCAATGAGTTTCTCGGTATGGTTATGGATGAATCAGTAGTCTGCAATTAGCTTCGGGTGTCCTAAATAGAGAGAGAGAGAGGTGTATATTGAGGGGAGTGAGTGATTGGTGATGATGAGTTGGTGTCGCTCTGTTGGGGTGTAAAGTGAATCAATACGCTATGTTGTTCTTGTCGTTGTCCGGAAAAATACTGAATATAGTGTTTTAATAACCTAAGAGAAAAAAGCCTGGGGAAAAATACGTATATATGGTATTAATTAACCAAGGAAAAGCCCGGGAAAATTGCTGAATATAGTGTTTTAATTACCTAAGGGAAAAGTCCGGGAAAAATACGTATATATGGTATTAATAATCCAAGGAAAAAGCCCGGGAAAATTGCTGAATATAGTGTTTTAATAACTCTATGGAAAAATACGAAATAGTGCTTCAGTAACCCTAGGGAAAAATAACGAATAATGCTTCAGTAACCCAATGGAAAAATAACGAATAATGCTTCAGTAACCCCAGGGAAAAATACTGAAAATAGTGCTTCAGTAATCCAATGAAAAAATAACGAATAATGCTTCAGTAATCCAAGGGAAAAATAACGAATAATGCTTCAGTAACCCAATGAAAAAATAATGAATAATGCTTCAGTAACCCCAGGGAAAAATACTGAAAATAGTGCTTCGATAACCTTAGGATAGATAGCAAGCAAGAAAGCAAGCAAGTGAGGCAGCTGTGTCCCGTCACTATTTACGCAGGCTCGAGGGTACATACAGGGTCTGACCTTGGCCCAGTGCGTGTATGACCCACAATAACAGTACCGTACCTGTAAATATACCAAACCCATTACAACTATTATACAAGGTTGGTTGGTTGGTTGGTTGGTTCAGTGGCTTACCCATCTCATACACATCTTATTTGTGTTTGTTAAATTAAAATGATACTTCATACCTTGGCCCAGTGCGTGTATGACCCACAATAACAGTACCGTATCTCTAAATATACCAAACCCATTACAACTATTATACCTGGTTGGTTGGTTGGTTCATTGACTTACCCATCTCATATTCATCTAATTTGTGTTTGTTTAATTAAAGGGATACTTCATTTCCGTATGTATATTTTATGTTATATTTTCCAAAATGTTTATGTTTATGTTATGTTTTCAAATGTGTACCAGGTAATGTTGTTTATGTTATGTTATGTTATTATGTTATGTTATATTATCAAAGATGTTAAGTTATTTTACTATGTTATGCCAGGCCAGGTTTAGGTTTGACTTAGCTCTACATAGGAACACAACGGGACAAATAACACAACACAGTGAGAGTGAGTGAAGGCAAACACATACTGTACAGCCGAGGAAAAAAAAAAAAAAAAAAAAAAAAAAGGCTGGTCGGGTATAGTGCCTGCCAGTCTTATTTTTCCTCGGCTGTACCGGCAAGACCAAACGATACAGGGAGGGACTTTCCACCTTCCCCACTAGGCTTGGGAATAATGGTGGTGCTGGGGGAGGAGGTGAGCGTGAGAGAGGGGAAGGAGGAGAGAACGTAATGGGAGAATGGAGAATGGTGGGATATGCAAGGGAGGGGGTAGGGGGTAGGTATAGGTGGGGGTTAGCGAGAGGGGGTGGGGGGTATAGGTGTGGTTAGCAAGAGGGAGGGGGGAGGGGGTATAGGTGGGGTTAGCAGGGGGGAGAGGAGAATGGTGGGATATGCAAGGGAGGTGGGAGGGGGTCAATGGGGTTAGCAGGGGAGTAAGGGGGACGGTGGGGCTAGATGAGAAAGGGGGGGGGGGAGGGGGACGGTGGGGTTAGATGAGAATGGGGGGGGGGCAGGGGGACGGTGGGGTTAGATGAGAATGGGGGGGGGGACAGTGGAAGGAACATGTGACTGGGTGGAGTGGAGTGGATAGGAGAATCGATGGGTGCGTGGAATGGGGAAAAGAATGGTTGGAAGGGTGGAACGGGTATAGATGGAAGGGTGAAACAGGCAAGGAAGTAGGTGGAATGAACAAGAGAATAGGTAGGTAGGTAGGTAGGTAGGTGGGTGGATGGGACGGGTGGAACAGGCAACGGAGTAGGTAGATGGGTGGGTGGACTGGGTATGTGGATGGGACGGGTGGAACAGGCAAGGGAGTGGGTGGAACAGGCAAGGGAGTAGGTAGGCAAGTGGGTAGGTGGATGGACCGAGTGGAACAGGCAAGGGAGTAGGTAGGCAAGTGGGTAGGTGGATGGACCGAGTGGAACAGGCAAGGGAGTAGGTAGGCAAGTGGGTAGGTAGGTGGATTGGAAGGGTGGAACAGGCAAGGGAGTACAGTAGGTAGCCAAGTGGGTAGGTAGGTAGGTGGATGGGTTGGTTGGTGGACTGGGTGGGTGGACTTAAACCTGCCTGACCGCGGCCCAGCCTCCCTCCACCACAGTAGCTCATCCTCCGTATTAAGCTACACAATCAATACGCTTCCTGGTGGCGCTTTGTTGTTATTGTTGACTTGTTGTTACTGCTATTGGTGGTGGTGGTGTTGTTACTGCTATTGTTGTTGTTGTTGTTACTGCTATTGGTGGTGGTGGTGGTGTTGTTACTGCTATTGTTGTTGTTGTTGTTGTTGTTGTTACTGCTATTGGTGTTGTTGTTATTGCTATTGTTGTTGTTGTTGTTACTGTTATTATTGTTGTTGTTGTTACTGATATTGTTGTTGTTTACTTGTTGTTGTTACTGCTACTGGTGTTGGTGTTGTTGACGTTGTTGTTTTTGCCTTAAATCATAACCCCTTTACAACAAAACAAAACAAAACACAAGCTATATTATACGTAACTTCTCGTGCACTTTGCTCACTATCAATAGACTATAAAGATACTCACTAATGAATGCCAAAGTTTCTATAAGTAAAAGTGTTGTACGATATAATGATCCTGGTCTGTTGGTGAGGTCTCTGTTCTCAAGGATACCGAGGTGGAATCCAGATGAGGTTTCTATGTTAATTTAATTGGCAGTGCACGACTCCCAGGCCGTGAAGGAAAGTGGCGCTGTTGGTTGGCAGAGAAGCGGGAACACACACACACACACACACACACAAAACGAAACGAAAAAAAGCAGCGAGGAAGGAAGGAAGGCAGGAAGGAAGGAAAGACATGAGAGAGAGAGAGAGAGAGGAACAAAACAGTAGGGAAGATAAACAACAAGGATGGAAGACAGTGGGTAGACTGATGTAATATGATGGTTGTGTGTTTGTTTGTCCTGTTTTGTACGGTACCTGTCTGAGCCGTGGATGGTTGTGTGTTTGTGTGTCCTGTTTTGTATGGTACCTGTCTGAGCCATGGATGGTTGTGTGTTTGTTTGTCCTGTTTTGTACGGTACCTGTCTGAGCCGTGGATGGTTGTGTGTTTGTTTGTCCTGTTTTGTACGGTACCTGTCTGAGCAGTGGATGGTTGTGTGTTTGTTTGTCCTGTTTTGTACGGTACCTGTCTGAGCCGTGGTGTAGTAGGAATCACAGTCGACGGTAAACATCCCACACTGGACGGCATCAAGGTTCATGATTCGTTTGTGTAGTTTCTCGGTCTCTATGCATCCCGAGCGAGAGGCGTCGGGAAATATTTGTAGCCTGTGGGTAGGATACAAAAAAACGAAGAGAAAATTATCTGTGTAGGTATTTCTCGTTATCACACTGGAATGGTTTAAGAGGGTCATCTGTTTGTTGTGAGTGACTTTGAGACTTCTGATTGACTTAGAGGACTACTGATTGACTTATAGGACTACTGATTGATTTAGAGGACTACTGATTGACTTATAGGACTACTGATTGACTTATAAGACTACTGATTGACTTATAGGACTACTGATTGACTTAGAGGACTACTGATTGACTTAGAGGACTACTGATTGACTTAGAGGACTACTGATTGACTTATAGGACTATTGATTGATTTATAGGACTACTGATTGACTTATAGGACTACTGATTGACTTAGAGGCCTGCTGCTTGTCGTTCTTGCAAAACTTGCTAGGAAATAGTTTAGTTCCTAAGTATAAGAAAGGGGACTTGTAGGTGTAAACTTTACGTGTAACTTATACAATAATTAACTCTACTTATCCTCATTGTTATTACCCATCTCTCAACCACACTGATTATTTTACACCGTATTAATTAAAAAAATTACGATTAATAAATGTATATTCCGATTTATTTGGTTTAAAACAATAAAACGTTTCCTTGGGACTATATCTTTTAAGTCACCCCATAAAAGTTTACAGAAGATTATGCTCTGCTCAACTTCAGAAGAAAATGTAATGTTCATGACTAACTACACTAAAAAATATTGCTCCTTTTTGTGACATTTACTGAAAACGAGAATATCCATGCGCCTCGATAGCTCAGTCGATATTACCATAAAATAAATATCCCTGTCAGTGGATTTTAAGCATTTCCTTTACTGAATAGTATAATCTAGCGAAAACCAGAACATAAAACGATTATATTTTTAAAGAAATCGAAAAGGATACTATCAGCTTGTAAACAATTGAGCGTGGCTATCTATACAAACGTACATATTTTTTTTACTTAATAATTGAAGATATAAAAGAAAAGACCGCCTTAATTAAACCTGGAAGCACTTGCATGCAAGACGATGGAGGAGGTGATAGGTAAGAGAGATAGCAAGTACGAATGACACAGATGGAAATTGGAAAGGAGGGACAGTAGGCTACATGGAAGAGACGAGGATAGGACGTGGCTCGGGTCCGAAGGAGAGCATAAACCCTTATAAATATTTCCCACATCTTGGCAGAAACGTTACATGATAATTATAGAAAAACAGAGGAAGGGAAGAACTAAGATACGAACTCGTGGAACTAATAATTAAGCAAGAGAAAAACCTGAAAAATACAAGATGAATGATGTAATTATAAGAAGAGTTGAGTTATACGAAGCAGCTCCCGTCAGAATGTAATAATAATAATAATTTAATCTTTATAGTTTATGGGTGTTTTTTCCTGGCAAGAGTATAATTATTATCAGTACTGTACAAGAGTAAGAACTGGTGCATCTACATGTATGGTGAGGAGAAAGAGTTGTAGGTGGAAGTGGTGTTGTAACTGGTGCAAGAGGAGGTGGGGGGGTAGGGTAACAGACTGACTGGAGCATGAGACAGCAAGGCGGCGCCAGAGGAGTTACATATTGCTCCATAGAGAGAGAGAGAGAGAGAGAGAGAGAGAGAGAGAGAGAGAGAGAGAGAGAGAGTGTATTCTACTATGAGAGAGAAAGTGTGTGTGTGTGTGTGTGTGTTTTACTATGAGAGAGAAAGTGTGTGTGTGTGTGTGTTTTACTATGAGAGAGAGAGTGTTGTGTGTGTGTTACTATGAGAGAGAGAGAGTGTTGTGTGTGTGTTACTATGAGAGAGAGAGTGTTGTGTGTGTGTTACTATGAGAGAGAGAGTGTTGTGTGTGTGTTACTATGAGAGAGAGAGAGTGTGTGTTTTACTATGAGAGAGAGAGGAGAGTCTGGGTGTGGGTGTGTGTGTGTGTGTGTTTTACTATGAGAGAAAGAGAAGGAGAGTGTGTGTGTGTGTGTGTTTTACTAAGAGAGAGAGAGAAGGAGAGTGTGGGTGTGTGATTGTGTTTATTTTACTATGAGAGAGAAAGAGTGTGTGTATTACCATGAGTGAGATAGAGAGTGTGTGTGTGTGGGTGTGTGTATTTTACTATGAGAGAGAGAGAGTGTGTGTGTGGGTGTGTGTATTTTACTATGAGAGAGAAAGAGTGTGTGTGTTACTATGAGAGAGAGAAAAATTATATACTGTAGAATATAAAAAGGAGAGGAAAGGGGAAAAATGGGATAGGAATGGAGTATAGAAGGCAGGAAATGAGTTTAAGATTGGCACAGAGATGGGCTTTGGAAGGAAGGGAATGGATAAAATGGAATAATGATAGAGTTTGAAAGGGGGAATGGGTAAAGAACAGAGTGGAGATGGGACATGGAAGGAGAGAGATGGTGTATACAAAGAGATGTGAAAAGAGAGAGTCATCATTTAAAGCTTTATATAATGACATGGTCTTTAAAGAAGGGGCTCACGAGGATTTGTTACTTGGACACAATGAGTTGGGTGCCTTGTATAACGTCTAAGAGAGAAATAGTATATAAATAGGGTAAGAAAATATAAGAAAACACAATATGATGAGCTTCTTGAATTGAGGTGAAAGGCCTTTGACATGGAGGAACGACATACTTTATCATTAATAGAGACTTTAACATAAATAGCATAAATGCCACCAATTTGGCAGTATAATCAATTCAACTGAGTGATTTCCCATTTTTCTTAACATTTTCAGTGTTCAATATTTGTCAATTTTACAGTAACAATAAAATAATAAACATAAACGACCTGGCTAATCCTCAAAATACAGTATCCCATCACCTTCAAATGTAAGTTGACTTAACACTGTGCAAGCAAACCACACCCTAATTATTTTGGTGCTGTGGGTTGATAGACATACATTTTTTTTTTTTTTTTATATATCCTTGAGACCACCACATGGAGTATATATATGCCAGCAACACCGTTTTTGTCTTAGAATCAGGTGGTCGTATCAATAATTCTGAATTCACCTCTCATACTTAAGACTCATAGATTGGCAGGTGACCTCACATATTTTGATTTCAATGATAGCATAGATCCAGACCATACAGTAAGCCTCATAAGCCCTACACTAACATACTTTAATTAGTATTCCCCCAACGATTTTCATTATGTCATAAAATCCGAAAGATACAATATATACCAGTAGAGGTATTTGAAAGCCACCATAAAGAATTATTTCCAGAAACAAAAATATATGTTTCCCCCTTAATGAAAGACAGAAAAATCCTCAATATCTAAAAAACAATTCAGAAATAACTACACCTAGCCTCCATGTGAAGGAAAAATTGTACCCCAGTAAATCAGCATCTACCATACACCTTTCTCTTTAAAATTCATCCTCACATTACAGTAGCATGAACAGACACCAACATTAGACCATGAGACAAAGATATGAAGGAAATTATTTGCCATACTGTACGTTACAGCCGTGTATCACTTTACAGTAGCAAGAACAAACATCATTATTAGACCATGAGATGAAGATATGAAGGAAATTGCTTAGCATGGTACTGTACATTATGGTCGTGTATTACTTGGCACTTATTGTTAATGGTTGGATTTTTTCTCATTTATTTTGTTTCCTTTTGCACCTCTTTCCTTTTCGTTATGGTTGTTATTAAGGGGAGGTTTTCTTCTTGTTGGTGAATAGGGAGGTGAGGTCTCCGATTCCTCCAAACTATGCCAGGAAACAGACGCCCCCAATGGTACAGTACTAATAAGGGATCTGTTTCATGGCATAGTTTGAAGGCTTCAGACACCTTGCAATTAACAAACCAGAAAATCTCCCCTTAACACACGACAACTCGACGGCCGCCACCGAATGAATTATAAATCACGTCAACTCACCGACATTAGTTGCTGGTAAGGTCTCGGCATATAGTCCTTGACCAGACTTCGCCTCGCACCCTGGTCAAGGACTATGTGCCGCGACTGTACCATATTTAACCCAGGTCCTGATTAGGTTAAGTTAGGTTTGGATGACTTGAGAAGATAATTATGGACAACTCGGGAGTATATTGTACATTTAATATTGTACATTCTTTACGTGTGATATAAACGATATGCCTTTTCCTAAATAATTTATTCCATTACCTGGTATCACTATAATCTATGCCGGCTTTAACAAATTCTGGCAAAATTCCTACAGGCTAAAATAAGTTTGGAATAGTTTAGGGGAATCAAAATATCCCAAAATACCCAGACTATACCCACCCCTTAAAAGAAAAATAAGGAAAAATAAGAAATAGGAAAACATCACAATAAGGAAAAATAAGATATAGGAAAATAAAAATTGGAAATAGGAAAGCAAAAAATAAGGAAAAATAAATAAATAGGGAAATGTCGCAAAGTACCGTCCTGATCCCGGCATGATTTACGAATATTAATATTAAATGCCACTAGTTAACGAAATGGTACAGAACCAGTACACAATATAACGTTAAATAGTGAATATGTAGCATTATAAATAATTATGATATTATTACAGAAGTACTGTGTTCTTGGCTAGGGCAGCGCAGTGTTACCACATCCGGCTAGGTCCCGGGAATTTGCCCCGGTCACTTTATGATAGTTTACACCGGTTATATCCCTGTAGTTTGCCCAGGTTAGGTCCCGGTAGTCAGCTGTGGTTTAGGTTAGGTCAGACTAATTTCCAAATTATGTTTGTAAAACGGGACATACCGGTATCTTGAAAACGGGGCATTTCCGAGAGAAACATCATAGATGAAAAGTGTGTTAGAATGGTCCTAAATAGTGGGTAATGATACTACAATATACAATATAGTGAATGAAGGATTTCTATACTAATACCGAAAAGTGTGTTAGAATGGTCCCAAACAGTGGGTAATGATACTAAAATATACAATATAGTGAACCCAGTACTTCTGTAAATTTACCCATTATATGAATACTAAAGTAGGTCTGAATATAAATAAAATGTAAATAAAAATGTAAACTAAAATTTATCCTGTTTGTTTGTTTACAATTTGACAATACGATAATTTTGAATGAACTTGACAATAATCTTTCAACATCAATTAGTGAATATACATGTTTATGTGAATACTAAATTAAGTCTGAAATTAAACAAAAGGTAAACTAATACTTACACTGACACTCCCATCTTTGTTGTTTATAATTTGACGGTACGACAATTTACAGGAATTTTGACAATAATCTTTGACTCTTGGTAATTATCGTGTATGAGGCAGCAGGTGGTATAGTCGGTAGTGTCGCCTGGTGGTGGCAATGGGAACTACACTACCCCCTTCGCTTCACTCCTGACATCTACTGACCGCTCCTCTAAACTCCACTCACACACTCCCCTCACAACTCCACTGTTGGCAAATATTACACCTTGGAAGACACGGATATGATGTTATAGTCGTGAATGAAATGATATCTGAATTATAATTAGTGGATATTTTTTCTTGCCAGAGCTTGTGAACAATTGTATTTCTTACTACCATATCGCCCTTCCAGCTTACAAGGCCAAAGTTATAGTATATGATAACTAATAAAACTTGTTGTATCGTTGGTAATAACTGGTAGTCTCTCACTGCGCCGGCCCACTCCACCCGCTGATGGGAAAACCAGGTTGCCGTTTTATTTATCCTGTTTCATAGCTAGGAAGTCTTTTGAGATGTGTTAACGTTACCAAACACACCATTGTGATGTGTAACTTTGTTATTTTGTAATGGAAAATGTGTTAGGGTAGTGTATATGTGGTTTTGAATTGAACTAAAAGGAATGTCTAGTGATCGTTGGACTCTCCCCTCACCCACATTGTGTACCATTGATCGTGGCTGCAGTAGTGTCCCCTCGGCCAGTGCGAGCGGTGACAGTGACAGTGTAGTGAGCAGTGATGGCAGTGTGTTGTGCATGGCAGTGATGATTATGGTGGCATGTCTCGTGACGTGTATGGTGGAGGTGGTGGTGGGGGAGGCGGGGTGCCCAGCAGCCGGTCGCCCCGGCTCCAGCGTCGCGACCTGAACTCCGATCCTTATTACTTGGACCAGGGCGGCCACCACCGCGCCCACAGCCCTCAATCGTCAGCAGCCGCACGCCGTAGTCGCTCTGCCACTCGTGCTGCCTCCCCGACCCTGGCACTGGACCACGGCGGGCCATACATGGACCCCCACGCCACAATGGAAGCGGACCGCCGCAGCGGATCAGCACCAGGAACCCACCACCGTAGCCGTAGCCAAAGTCGAAGTAACGCAGGTCGTAACTATCACTCTCTAGACCGTGAGGTACACGACCGTGAGTTTATGCCAATACGTGACCCTAGAGACCGTAGTATGGAACGAGGGGGAGCCATGGACCTACACGGGGTACAGGGTGGACATATGGCCCGTCGTGACCGGTCATTGGACCGTGGACCTATGTTAGAGGATGACCTGTACCGGGACCACCACTCAATGGGCAGGTCACGGGCCAGCCCTAACCCTGACCTTAGTGGGCGCCATGGCCCCACTGGTTTGGGTGGACTCACTCGAGACAACTACTTCTCTGAACTTCAGATGCACAATACTGACCTTCAG
>JAWQEG010006747.1:2500-5000 GCA_033782935.1 Petrolisthes cinctipes | reverse complement strand
AGTTCATGTTAAAAATGTTTTGAAATGGGAAAGCGGGAATTACTTTTTTTTTTGGCTGGGGGAGGGGGGAGGGTAGGGAGAGTAATATCATAACGGAACGTATGGACGGACGGACTGACGGACGGACTTCCTAAACAGCGAGTTTTATAATAGTAGTAAAAATATTTGGACCCAACAGAAAGACAAATGGTGAATAGAACAAACATTTAATTAACTTTTGCTGAATTGAATTAGCTAACGTGACCCTCTTTTTTTCTTTTTCTTTGGTGTGTGTGATGTGAATAAGGATACAAAATGAGGGTAAAAACATAATAATAATATAGTTACTGGTTACAAAAGAATAACAAAAGTCGAAATACAAAAATGGCAGAGATTGTTAGCTAGGGCGAGATGTATAAATAGTGAATAAAATAATGTGAATACCGGAATAGGTTAAAATTATGCTTATGGTGAGTGAAGGTTGGTATGGTGAGATATAGTGAGTGTGTGAAATATGTGAAGGGTAAAGATTGTGGGTTATGGTGAAGGTTGGTATGGTGAGATATAGTGAGTGAAAAAATATTATGCGAAGGGTTATGGTGAAGGTTGGTATGGTGAGATATAGTGAGTGTGAAATATTATGTGATGGGTTAAAAATGTGGGTTATGGTGAAGGTTGGTATGGTGAGATATAGTGAGTGAAAAAATATCATGTGAAAGGTAAAGATTGTGGGTTATGGTGAAGGTTGGTATGGTGAGATATAGTGAGTGTGAAATATTATGTGAAGGGATAAAATTATGCTTATGGTGAAAGTTGGTATGGTGAGATATATGTAGTGTGTGAAATATTATGTGAAGGGTTATGGTGAAGGTTGGTATGGTGAGATATATGTAGTGTGTGATGAATATTATGTGAATGGTAAAGATGTGGGGTATGGTGAAGGTTGGTATGGTGTTTGTTTATTTATGTGGTGCTCAGGTCTGTCCCTACTCCCCTTCCTTCCTCTCTCCCTCCCTCCCTCGCCTTGCATCCTCTCACTCCCTTCCATCCTCCTCTTTCCTTGGCATTCCTTATACTGCTCTCACTTCTCTCTCCTCCTCTCATCTCATCTCTCCTCTTCTGCTGCTTGTGCTGTTGTCTCATATAGTTCGTACACTCAATCTCTTCATATCTTTCCTTCCACTATCTATTTCTCAATCTCTCCATATATCTCCTTCCTCAGTCTCTTTTTCACATCTAAATATTATCTTCTCTTTTCAATTTCACCGACTTGTTTATATTCTTCCATGGACCTTTTTTCTACTACATGAAACCAACAACAGTCATGATTTAACCTTACTCAATTGTTACCCTCCCACAACTATAAAATTATGTTCTTCCTTCTCTACACTAGACACTACTTCCCCTGGCATTCTCTCTACTCATGCAGTTGCTACCTACCCCCCTCCCTATCCCACCTCCATCATCTCCGTTTCCCCCAAGTCATATCTCTCATTTTTCCACAGTTTTTTTTTCCCCCGTCATCCTTACTAACCAACCTCAACTCTATTGTTCTCTGCTGTTTCTCTCTACCATCATCACTCTTGTTTTAATCGTCACAGTTTTCAGTGTCTCATCCTCCTTCCATCTCTGTCACCTTATTCATCATCCCCTTCTCTCCCTTTTCTCTCTCCCTTTTCTCTACTCTTGATATTTTAACTGCTAACCCCCTCCCTACCTCTTCTTCCTCTCCCCCTCATTCCTCCCTCCCTACTTCTTTCTCCCCTCCCTCCCTACCTCTTCCTCTCCCCATCATTCATCCCTCCCTACTTCTTTCTCTCCCTCCCTCCCTACCTCTTCATCTCCCCATCATTCCTCCCTCCCAACTTCTTTCTCTCCCTCTCTCCCTCCCTCCCTACTTCTTTCTCTCCCTCCCTCCCTCCCTCCTTACCTCTTCCTCTCCCCCTCATTCCTCCCTCCCTCCCCCAGAACACGCCCAAGGCCACGGGCATCATATTACAAACAGGCCAGAGGGACCCTTACTGCCTGTGTGTGTGTGTGTGTGTGTGTGTTATATTTGGGTAGACCTACTGAATGTTGTCGTGTGTGTGTGTGTGTGTGTGTGTGTGTTGTCATTAGGTAGGCTTACTGAATGTTGTCGTGTGTATGTGTGTGAGGGATATCTATGAGTACACCAAAACAATAAGAGTACCTTAGGGGACGCCTGTGGTTAGGTTAAGTTAGGTTAGGTTAGGTTAGGCTTATAGTGTTTTGGTATGAATGAGGGGTTTGCTTTTAGGCCTACTGTATGTTAGTCTATACGTATACATGTATGTGTGGTTGTTTGTGGATAGATCTACTGTATGTGTGTTTTGGTAGGTGTGAAAGAGCTCCCAGTGTCCTTCTTGTCAGTAACACAGCCAGTTAGTCAGCCAACCAACCACTCAGCCAACAAGTCAGCCAGCAAGTCAGATAGCCAACCAGCCAGTCAGCCACTCAGCCAGCCAACCAGCCAGTCAGCCAGCCAGCCCCTGAATATTGG
>JAWQEG010006746.1:0-50428 GCA_033782935.1 Petrolisthes cinctipes | reverse complement strand
CTGTCTCCTTAGTGAACCTTTTGCTGAGGACTCCCCGTAGAAACTCCAAGCGTGTAGTTTCAGTGACGCTTGGAGTGGTGCAGACAGGGTGCTGGAGAGGCACGCCGATCCCAACTGAAGGGGATGCGGGCACCACCGGGACAACTCTCCGAACCACGGCTGTGCTGGCCAGCGGGGGGCTATGAGGAGAACCCTCCCCCTGAAAGTGCGCAGCTTGAGGATCGCCTTCAGGAGGACTGAAGTGGCTGGGGGTGGGAAGAGGTAGAGATGACCCCACCTGTTCCAGTCCTCCGTGAAGGCGTCCGGGCCTCCCGCCTCTGTTCTGGATGAGAAAGTCAGGAACAGAGGGAGTAGGGCCGTGGATGGGGAGGCGAATAGGTCCACCTCCGGTGTCCCGTAGCGAAGGCAGAGAGACTCGAACACAAGGGGACGCAGTTGCCACTCGACTGACGTCCCCCTGAACCTGGATAGGGCGTCCGCCCAATCGTTCTCCCGCCCTGGCACGTAGCGGGCCGAGAGGTGAATGTCCCTCTTGGCCGCTATTGCGAAAATCTGTTCTGACAGGGACAGGAGAATTTCCGACCGTACGGTGCCCTGTTTCTGTAGGCACTGCACGGCCGCAACGTTGTCCATATCGAAGCGGACGCCTATCCTGGCAAACTGAGGGTGTCTGTTGAGCCATTCCTTCGCTACCATCAACTCCCGGGCGTTGATGTGCAGTAGCCTTTCCCCTTCCTTCCATCCCCCGCACCGTTGATGTCCCAGGCAAGACTGGTATCCCCAGCCTACGTCCGATGCGTCTGTCGCCACCGTAATCCCCGGGGGAGGGAACACCCAGGGGACCCGCTGACGCAGGGCACCGGGACGTAGCCAGGGGCGAAGGAGGCGGTGGAGAGAGGGGGACACTTGCCTGGGAAGGTCCCTGTGTGTGGGGGACAGGTGGAGGTTTACCTCCCGCGTCAGCCTCCTGTGTTTCAGTCGTCCCAGGGGCATTGCAGGGGCCGCGAAATTTAGGGACCCGAGCAATGATTCCCACTGGCGGCGAGAGAAAGTACGGGAAAAATGCGCCCGGCGGACGTGGCGGAGGGTCCGGCGGGCGTTGTCTGGAGCGAGAGAGAGGGTGGCCGAAAGAGAGTCCCACTCTATTCCTAGCCAACACAGCTTGCGAGTGGGGGTGAGAGAGGACTTGGGGATGTTCAACAGAAACCCCATTTCCTCTAGCACTCCCCTCGCTACCCGGACGTTGTTTGCTACCTGCTCCTTGGAAGGGGCGTGAAGCAACCAATCGTCCAGGTACATGAGGGTGGGGACACCCGCCTCTGCCAGACGGGATGCCACCACCCTCACGAGTTTTGTGAAGACTCGCGGAGCTAGAGAAAGACCGAAAGGGAGCCTGGTAAACTGGAACGTCTCGGTCCCCACCTGGAAGGCCAGAAAGCGGCGAAACCTGGGGTGGATCGGGACGTGCCAGTAAGCATCCTTGAGATCCAGGGATGCTAACCAGTCTCCCTTCCTCAGAACTGTGCGGACCTGAGCAACCGAAACCATCCTGAAATGTAATGTTTTCACGAATTTGTTTAGCCTGCTCAGGTCCATCACCAATCTCGTTTTTCCCTGATCCTTTTTGGGGACCGTGAATAAACGAGAAAGAAAGACCCTTCCCGTCGCCCGCTCCACTACCCCTTTTTCCCGCATTTCCCGCACATGCGGGACGACCGAAAGTGACACTTTGGTTGAGGCAGGAGGTAGACGTAGTGGCTGTAACGGGAGAAGACAGGTGTCAGTGAGAGTACCGTTAATCCTAATCCCCCGGGGCCCGAGGGACCCGGGGTGGTTGGGGGGAGAATGACAGGAGAGGCAGAGATTTTGACCGCAAGGGAAAATCTGATTTTGACCTAACGGTAGCCCAAGGACGGGATTAGGCATAATTCATATGTCAGACAGTAAGGATGACAGTTACTCACCGGAACAGTAATCCAGGGCCATGACAGGCCCTGGCGAATTATCCTTGCTGCCCAGCCGTGGGTGGGCCAGGCTGCTGACCACCCTGTGAGGCAGCCCAGAGTGGGACCCTCAAGTGGCGCGGTCCTTCTGGGAGGGGTGGTTGAAGGATGACTTGGGCTTTGAGAAGGGCTTGGAGACCTGTCCCCTTCCTCGAAAGGGCTGCTGGCCCCTCTGGGAGGGCCTGTTGTGTGCTCTCGGGGGAGTGGGATAGGAGGGCCTCGGTAGCCTGGAGGGCTGGGAGGGCCTCCGGGGCTGGTAGGCTGGTCTGGCTGGCTGTGGGGCACGTGGCCTACGGACAAACAGAATGATTAGGACCCAAAGTAGACCCGAAAATCCTTTCATTTCACCCCGTGACAACTCGGGTAAGACGAACACGAGAGGTACTTACTTGGAGGTGGAAGGCTTTGGTAAATTAATTACCGTTGGGAGGGAGGCGAAGATCGTGTCTGTCGCCGGTTGGTCAAAGAGGGCGGGGGACAAGGGGACAGCTCGTACCACTCCCCTCTGTGCCATTTCTGGCGCAGATTTAGCTGCCGCTTGGCGGGTTGCCAGTCTCGCCTCGGCGAACGCCTTCGCCTCCTCCCGCATGAAGTGGGTAGCCATTGCCGCCACGCCCTCCATCACGGTGGCCATGGAAGAGAGGGTGTCACTGTAAGGGGTAAACAAAGAAAGAACCGAGCGAACCCGGGGATAAGTACCCGGGAGTAACAGGGAGACCCTTTACCCAGCATCCCTACAAACATGATACACGAGAAAGGTACTCACGCTAGCTGTACACCCGACATCTCGTGGTAGGAGTTTGTTAGGGCGTTGAGGCAGTCCCTAATCAAAGAGGCGGCTGCTCCCGTGGAGATGGTGTGGGCCAGCTCCAGACGGGTAGCAGACTCCGCCTGCCTCAACTTACCATCGGGCTCCTTCAGCTGATAGGGGACCGGGGGCTCCTTCTCCGTCTTCCACAGGCACTCCCTCAAGCCCGGGGGAGCCCGGGAATGAGGGAGGATGACGGGGAAAGACGGAGGAGGGGGCTTCCTGGGCGCGTTGTTCCTCTGGTGGTCCAGGGACTTAAGGAGAAGGGCTGGAATATCCAGGTCCCCTTCACTCTTATCCCCCGGGAAGTACGCGTCCGGGGAAAGGAGGAGAGCCGTGTTACCGTGTGAGCGGTCAATCCTCCAAGCCCCGGACAAGTGTAGCTGGCTGTACTCCACCAGGAAACCCATCGCGTCCAGGGTAGCCGCAGAGGACACCCTAGCTGAAGTGGGTAAGGGCGCTGAGATAGGACGGACCTTGTAGAAGGGAATAGCCTCGCCCTTCTCATCCGCCCCCCACTTCACCACGACGTCATCCCTCCGGATCCACACGTCTGGTTGAGCTGTGTCCGGAGACCAGGCCACCAGTCTGCCCTCCTCCGAAGAGTGGGTCCAAGCAGGAGGGAGGAGAGACCAAGAGTAGGGAAGGTATCCGTCTCCTGAAGGAGGGGGTGACGGGGACGGGGGTGCGGAGGTAACCAACTCCTCAGCTACGTCCCCCGACGGAGACTCGAGCCCTGGGGAAACGGGAGGCACGAAAAGGACTCCCACATCCCCGGGAGGACTCGAGCCCTCGACGGGAGCAGCAGCGGGAGGCGGGGGAACAGGAGCGGGTTCCGTAGCGACAGCCTGAGGTTGCGCGACGGAAGCCCCAGGAAAAGCGTGAGGAATAAGGGTGTGGAAGATCTTAACTATCTTCCTCGACGAGGGGCTGTCCCCCCCCCGCTTACCCCTGCGGGAATTGCGGGCGGGCGAAGGAGAGCTCCCCGACGACGAAGAAGAGGAAGAGGACGACGAAGACGAGGAGGAAGGAGAACGGCGACGAGCACGGGACTTCCTGGAGTGGCGGGACCTTTTAGCCGAACGCTTGCGTCCTCTAGAGAGGCCTGAGGAGCCAGCTCTAGCAGGAGGCGAAGCTGGGGGTTCCCTGCTGGGCCCTTGTACCGGTGAGGCAGTCGGGGGAACCAGCGCGACAGACTCGCTCGCTTCCCGGGGGGATAAGCCCCGAGAAGGAGTCGTAGTACCGTCTAGGGAAGCAGGCTCAATCTCTCGGGCCTCAGGAGGTTCTAGCCCCTGAGACTCCGAGAGACAGGAAGAAGGGTAACGGGTCCTGAATAAACCCAGGTCCGCTCCCAAAATCGGGTCCACCCACGCCAAAGAGTGGCAGGAGGGACAGTGAAATAGGGGACAGACGGAGAAAAACTCCGAAAACAGGGGCTGAAAAGCCCCCTTCGCTTAAGGAAAGAACTAAGTCCTAACGAAGAAAAAACCCCCATAAACACCTAAAAACCCTCCTAGAAAACACACAATATACATCTGCAAAGCAGGCCAGCCACTAGAACACAAAAGAAAAATTAGCAGGAACACGCGACACAATACCATAGCGTAGCAGCGAGGAGCGTAGATGTTGACAGGCGTGTGTTCCGCGACAGAGTGGACGAGCGGTATTCAGCGGAGGAGGGGCTTAATACCTCACCTCACCACCTCCAGGTGGCTCCACTATCAGTACAGCGCCAGATTTGAATTTTATTTACTTCTGATGAACGTCACGGAATTGACCCTTCCAACCCAGATTATGCCTACACGGGGCCTGGGCTTGTGAAGGGGCCTATTCTATAGCAACCAGCTGTACTGGTTTCACTATACCAATAAATGGAGTTATGCAGTTCGATCTCTAATTAAGTGTCCGTACGATATTAATTCCTGATGTTATTAAATCATCCTGGGTTATTCTGAGGTTGGTCTAAACACAGTAACATATAATGGCATTGGCACTCAGAGGGTTAGTTACAGAAAGTGTGTAGATAAATATTATGTTCCTTGACTCTACCATAATATTAAGTCAGAAAATAGGAGAAAATGAGTCCTTCAAATATTACCACGAAACACCACCTATATGGAAGGAGCTTGTTTCGTGGCATAGTCAGGAGGAATCAGAAGCCTCCAATTTCCATTCACGATCACAGGGTCCTTAAATGAAGTACAGTCAGCAGACATAATAAGTGTGAAGATAATTTGTTACCCAACTGTACCATGCTTAGTGAAGTCGTCAGAGTAGACTTTCCTGCAGGTGGTGTCCTCAACCAGTAGGGCGTGTGTGCCTGAGCGGACGGTGGTGTAGGCGGCGTCATAGAGGGCAGAGGAGGCCAGGAAGTGTGCCCTGTCTTGCCCTCGTGTATTAGCAAGGTCCCTATACACACCTCGCTGGACCGTCTGTAACACCACCCACCACCAGCAGTTATTATTATTATTATTATTATTTTTGTTTACTTTATTATTATTATTATTATTATTATTATTATTATTATTATTATTTTTGTTTAATTTATTATTATTATTATTATTATTATTATTATTATTATTATCTTTACAATTATTTTTATTTTTATTATTATTATTATTATTATTATTATTATTATTTTAGTAATAATGCAACAAAACAGATCCCCTAATCGAACGTATACTGAAGTGCCAATCTGTTCCCAGGAATATTATGAACGAATCAGTGGCCCTTTAATTTGCCCATAACATATGAACCAGTCTGTTATGGGTGAAAGTTACTGATTCCTCCAAGCTATGCCAAGAAACAGACGAGCACCTCACTACATGCAGGAGATCTGTTTTGTAGCCTAGTTTGGAGGTATTAGTAGTTCCCTTTAATATACCGACCGACATGTGTTCGACGAGAGCTGTAGCCTTCTCAAATACCAGGTTCAGTTTGGCGTCGGCGATCACTTCACTCAGGTAGTTGTATCTGGTGAGGGGGACGGGACAAAGGCAGTCTGTTAGCTTCTTGTTCGTTCCATTAGTTAGTTATAGTGTGTAATAATTATTGGAAACACACAAACGCAATGTTCATAGCATGTTAATTGACAAAACAAGACAGCTTACGTAAACACAAACAAGCATCTTTAACAAATTGTTATCCAACAAAGAAAAAGTTTCCTTTTCTTCCTTGTCAGGGCGATTTCACACTTCATAATTATAAAACTGCTAGATATCTAACAAACATTTTGTTACATATTTCGCGGTTATGAATATTCTCATGGAACAAATCATTAATGTTTACAAACATGAGTAATTGATACCTATCAGGAAGGTGAGAAGTCAACAGACACTCCACCAACACGTGTAATATTCTACATGTCTGAGCCTGAGAGTCGTCGCATAAGGGAACTTTATGTTCGACAACTACAACAACAATTACAAGAGAAAGAAATCAATAACGACAACACCTACAAGAACATTAACGACAACATCAACACCTACAACAATAACAGCAGCAGTAACAACAACAACAACAGGCACATCAACACGAACACAATCAGCAGCTATAACCACAACAACAATTACGATAACATTAGCACCAACTTCAACATCCTCTCCAATCTAATTCGACCATGCACCTGACTGGGACATTCCTGACGGCGAGAAGTGATGTGAGTGTTGAGCTGTATGACCTGGCCACCACCAGAGCAGCCACACACCACCCAGCTGCAGCCACCCGCCAACCCTGACCCAGTCGCCACCTCTCGTCAGCATACGACACCTCAGCTGAGGATATGAATTTCCCATACACAAATATATTTTTCCAATTTATATATACGTTGATGAGATTTTTTTTATACTTATTTATACTTCATTACACTTTCATAAAAACTCTACAGTATGGTTTCAATACTTGTTTACACTTTTTATGTTTTTATTACAAGTAGTTAAATACTTTTTTCTTTTATTATTATGAGAACTTGAAACAGAATGATGCTTATGATATTTAGAGGTCTTCACCTGTGCAATATACAAATGTGGGCGAGATCCAACTGCTTTTAAAGGTTTAAGTAAATCACAGTAATTTCTGCCATAGCTTGGAGGAATCAATACACTTCGTCCAGAATAATAGATAACCCCTTAAAAACCACAACAAGATACTCACGCTGGGAGAGAAGGGACCCGTAGACTAACCAGAGCTGTGTCAATAACTGGCTAATGGGTCCTTCTTCTACATCATCTTTATTATCAGTACTCGTTTTCTTCCTTCTTCCCCACTCCTCCTCCTTCTCCTTCTTGCTCTGAGGGGAGTGTAGGGATGCTGCGAGGAAGAGGACGCCCCCCACCACCCACACACACATCACCAAACCCACCCACACCTCCCACCTGAAAAATACAGGATAGGTAAGCAGATTCGTATAGTGTGTGTGTGTGGGGGGGAGGGGGGACATGTGTGGGGGGGAGGGGGGACATGTGTGTGTGGGGGGGGAGGGGGGGATGTGTGGGGGGGGGAGGAGGGCATATGTGTGTGTGGGGTTGTTTATTTGTTTGTGTGTGTGCTTAGTATAAAATGTACCGTTTCCCTCAGCTAACAATACCTTAACATGAATACAAGAAGGGGATTAGTTTTGTAGCAATGTTTTCAGGGCTGGGTATACGTCTCAACTTGACCCACAACCCCTGACTCACGTGAAGGGTCTGAGGAATCCGATGGGGTCAGTCTCAGGGCGGGGTCGACGGACGAGGATGCGGTAATAGTCAATGAGGATGGGCGAGGAGAAGTCCACTACTCGGGACCTGGAGTATGTCAACCCGAACGGTCCCAGTGCAAGGTCCGCCTCCTGTACACACAGAAACACACACATGGATGAAGATGCATACACACTCCCACGGTTACACACACACACACACACACACACACACACACACACACACACACACACACACAGAAGCACATACATACATTCACAAGCATACAGGCACATACATACATCCACAAGCATACAGGCACATACATACATCCACAAGCATACAAGCACTTTCACACACACACATAGAGGTACATACATCCACACGCATACAGGGACACACAGAGATACATAGTATTATGCCCACACAAACACACACATGATACATCCACCACACGGAAGGAAATAAATGAATGAATTAATGGATGATTATCACCAAGCACAGTACTGTAAATGTTTGGTGTAAGTTCTCGTAGGTAAAAATATATTAAATGAAGATAATAATAATAATAATAATAATAATACAAAAGAGCTAGAAAAAAACAAAAAAAAACAAGGAATAGTACTCACGTAAATAAATATTAGTATCATAAAATAAACTGCACTAAACCATCCACCTTTTGAACACGACTGTATACTTACGTTCCTCTTGACCATCCCAATCATGCCATTCCAATCCCCGCCTTCAGTAGGGATGCCCCAGGCGCCGTCAGGAGGCCGAACCAACGTGTACCTGAAGAAGGGAGGGAGAATGACTGTGGAGGAGGAGGAGGGAAGAACGAAGAATTCTCACGCACGCACGCACGCTCACACACACACACAGTAACGACAATAACGCACCGCAACGCAACACACACGCACACAGCAACGACAACAACAGCTAACAACAACGCACCCCAACGCAACACACTCACACAGCAACAACGACAACAACAACGCACCCAATGCAACAAAACACACACACACACACACACACCGTCGGACCTAAAACATTTATATACATCTCGTCACCCACACACACACCGTCGGACCTAAAACATTTATATACGTCTCGTCACCCACACACCGCACCTGAAGTTGATTGCCTTTGCTAGGAGTGTGAGTAGGTTAGCCATAGGCCCCCTGATGGTGATGTTGCCGTGAATGTCCTGTGATACGCCGATGTGAGGTACCCACTCCTCCGCTGCCACCCTCACCGTCGTCATCACCTTCTTCTGTTGTTGTTGCTCATGATCCTCTACTGTTAATTCTAGTTCCTGTTGTCCCTGCTTCTCTTTCTGTTGTGGAGACGTGCTGAAGGAGAGGGAGTAAAGGGGTAAATATCACACTCACTTTTGTTTGCTAACCTCAGTACCTGCTGCTCCTGCTTCTTCTACTGCTTTGGAGACCTGCTGAATGAGAGGGAGAGGGAGGAAGGGCTAGCAAGGACTGAAAATAAAAGGTAGATATGGATAAAAACATGCATCGTACAGCACACACTCGTTTCCTAACCCCCTTTCCTGCTGCCCCTGCTTCTGCTACTGTGGAGATCTGCTGAAGAAGAGGCAGAGAGAGTAACGGGTAGATACGGATGAAAATCGGCGTTGTACAGTCGCGGCACATAGTCCTTGACCAGGGTGTAAGGGGAAGTCTGTTCAAGGAATATGTGTCGCGACTATACAGTAAATACTTCCTAACTTCTTACAGCTTCTCCTTCTGCTGCTACTCCGTCATGACTGTATTTCAATTTATTTTATAAACTGACCTAGACTATTTTTCTGTTGACCTTATGGCGACCTAGGTTTTACTCTATTAACCCTTTAGTGACCCTATGTTTAACTTTCTGGTGACCTTATGTCTCTGTTGACCTTATACACTGATCTAGGTTGTACTTTCTGATAACCTTATACCCTGACCTAGGATGAACTCTCTGTTGACCTCTGTTATAAAGTACACTGACCTAGATCATTTGTGTTAACCTTGTACAGTAACTTAGGGGTCTGCCATACTGACCTTGTTAGTGGGTGTGTAATGCTGTGCTGCTGAGCCTGCTGTATTACTGCTGTTTCTGCTGTGTCACTCTCCACTACCTTCCTGCTGTTCCTCCTCCTGCTGACGTTATTACATTCATGGTTCCACAGCTTCTCTCCCACACTGCTTCCTGCTACCGTTTCTGCTTTTAGTTTTACTGAAAGGGAAGGAATCACTCACGTCTTCATTCCTTTCCCTCACTACCTACATTCTCCACCAACACTTCTGCTATTCCTTTCACCTCCTTCCCCCTTCCCCCTCTCCTCTCCTTTTCTATTTAGTTTCCTCCACCTCCCCTTCTTTCTCCTGTCTTCCATCTCCATTCCTTCCCTTCACATCCCTTTTCCTCCTCTCCCTCTCCCCTTCCACCGAAATTCCTTCGTCAGATAATCCTCGTTTTTACTTTTCTTATCCTCATCTCCCTCTCCTTCCTTCGTGACCACTTTACATACATACATACATTCCCAATAATTCGTCCTCTCCCTCCCTACCACCCTAAATAAAATCTCTCTTCAAAATCCTCCATCTCTCTCTCTCTCTCTCTCTCTCTCTCTCTATATATATATATATATATATATATATATATATATATATAATGTCACTCGTTAATTTCTTTACCTCTTCTCCATTACTGTTTATCTCTTTCTTTCCATCACTGCTACCCCTTTCTCTCCCTCTTCCTCTTCCCCCTCTCCAAAACTTTTATTTCCCTTGTTCCTCCCATTCCTTCCCCTCCTCTCCTCAACCACCTACCCCTTCCTCCACCCCACCCCACCACTCCTAGCCCTTCTCACCTCCCCCCTCTCTACACCCTCCTACCCCTATCAGCTGCAATGAGGCCGTGTTAAAAATTATCTTGTGTGTGTGTGTGTGTGGGTGTGTGTGTGCTAGGATGGAGGAAGGAAAGGTGTATGAGCGTGTGGCTGTGCGTGCGTGTGTGTGTGTGTAGGTCCACGTGACTTGGGAGGAGGGGAGAGGGGACAAGCGTGTTCATGACGGCTTGGGAGAGGGAGGGAGGGGATGACAGGGGGGAGGGAGGAGATGACAGGGGGGAGGGAGGGGATGACAGGGGGGAGGGAGGGGATGACAGGGGGGAGTGAGGACTTGGAATTGACAAGGAAGAGGTGTAGGAGAGAACGGGAGGGGAGGGGAGGAGAGAAGAGGGAAGGAAAGAGGAAGGTAAATTAAGAGAAAACCGAAAGATACAGACAAAAACAGCAACAACAACACCACCACCACCAACAACAACACCACCAACAACACCACCACCACCAACAACAACAACAATAACAATAACAAACACCTATATGCAATACGGTTGAACAAAGGGATAGTATTAGTTAATCTATTACTAACAAACAACAAAAATTGTCTAAAATGTAAATAAGATCAACAACAACAAACAGATGTAAAATAAACTTAGAAAGCGGGCGAGGAGGATAAAAATAGGTAGAAATTGAAAAGAGTACAGAAGAAAGAAGAAGAAGGAGGAGGAGGAGGAGGAGGGGGAAAAAGAAAATAATGAAGAGAAGAGAAAAAAGAGAATGTAATAAATTATAAAAATGAAGAATAAAAAGATAATGAATAAAAATAAGAAATAAACGAATGACGTGTTCCTCATCCACCCCCACCTGAGACGATGTAAGATAGGTCACGGTGGGCAGAAACTGTGACCTCTCCTGCCATCACCATCACCACCATCAAGGTCACCACACTCTGGGCCAACCCTTCCACCACCATCTCCACTCTCGTCACCACACACACCACACTAAAAGGGGAGGGAGGAGGAAGAAATGGTTAGTGTATACATATGTATATTATACAGTACACAATGAGGAAATGAAGTATTGATGATGATGATTATGACGATGATGATATTCTATTCATCACTTGCTTGGATCTTCGAACACCATAAACGATAATAATTGTGATTATTGTAAGGATGTGTGTATTCTGTTATTACTTCTAGGTTTTATGAACACGACCACAGAACTGTGTATACGGTACAGTATATATATATATATATATATATATATATATATATATATATATATATATATATATATATATTGTTTAATATTCCAGCCTCTTTGTTCAATACAGGCTGCAGGAGTGACCTTGGCACACGTTCCAAGACTCCAGCATTGTATACCTGGCAGACCTGTGAGGTGCTGTAACTCATAAACTATTGATACGGTATTTGACAATATGGTGAACACATCCCCTAATTATAGGCATATATTTTTGTAACACCCTGTATATATATACATATACAGTTTGTTATATTAAGCACCAAAAGCAAGTATAAAGCAAGAGGAAATCAGGCAAGCCAAGAAAAACAAAATATAAGAATAGAGTGTCATGGAATATTTACTCTAGATTATATCACAACCTCCTTCCCTGGTGAGTACTGGGTCTGTTGGTGAGAGGTGTTGAGTGGTTTTGATGAGCAGTGCCGAGAGGTCCTACTACTACAGAGTGGTGGCGAGAGGTTGCAGTGAAGGCGAGTTATATAGCCGAGTGAGGGACAAAAAAGGGAGCAAAGTAAGATGTTGTGGTCAGAATGGATGGGAAGGCTACTGATTCCTCCAAACTATACCTGGAAACGAGGCTATTACCTAGGAATACGAGCAAGGGGTTCTGTTTTGTAGCGTAGATTGGAGGAATCACCAGAATATAAAATACTTGTAGACGTCATTACCGAATTGTAGATTACTGATTACTTCAAATTGTGCCAAGAAACACATACTCCCCGCGTAGGTATTGAGTGTGTTTCGTGCAAGGGTTTGGAGGAATCAGTAGCATCCAACTCGGACACTTATCTTTTTACCCTCCTCCTTCTCCTCTTGTCTTTTGATACATTGGAGTACCTTGATTCCCGCAAAAGTATACGAGGAAACGGGACCTGATGAAAAAAAAATAGTGGTGGCCTGTTGTTGGTTGGAATAGTTTGGAGGAATCAGTTGCTCCAGATTTACCACCAACACTGTACTACCTCCTTCATAAATAAACGGTGTGGGAGGCAAGAGTAACGAAGTGAGGTCTGTGTTACCTTGTCAACACCTGCCATGTCTCGTCTCTCGCTCCCAACGCCTCACACATAATACCATTGGACCGTGTGTATGTGTGTATGTGAGGGAGAGAATGAGCTATACACACACACACACACACACACTATAAAATACAGGTATGCAGGCAAACTAAACACACATACACAATATATATATACAGGGTGTATCGCGACGTATATCATTAAATTACACCAGAGATATAAAATATATTTTTGAGTATATTTTGTTCTTTAAAGTATGCTGTGTGTGATCTCAGTAAAGTACAATGAATACTGATAAAAACTATTTTAACTTGTGTTGTCAAATGTCGGTGAGCTTCGGAGGAAGTGGTAGCCTAATATTGTTTTCGGACCAAAGAGGCCTTATTTATTTCATCTTAATAAGTTTTATCATGATTGCAATATTTATGTGATGTTCTATAACGTAC
Organism: Petrolisthes cinctipes; assembly: GCA_033782935.1. Taxonomy (NCBI): domain Eukaryota; kingdom Metazoa; phylum Arthropoda; class Malacostraca; order Decapoda; family Porcellanidae; genus Petrolisthes; species Petrolisthes cinctipes. The sequence goes on along the minus strand of JAWQEG010006746.1, from coordinate 37,374 downwards.
ATTGAATCATATTTTCAATGCAGAGGGATAATACCAGGCCCCTATAAATAATCTTCGACGAAATATGATTAATATCTTTTGGAGGTTAGGTAAACTCATCCGACATAATGCAACCTGCAAGCCTGAACATTTCCCTACATTTTACGGATTTTCTTCTTATACAGGCCTGGTATTATCCCTCTGCATTGAAAATATGATTCAATATACATTATATAACATCACATAAATGTTGCAATCATGATAAAATTTATTAAGATGAAATAAATAAGGCCTCTTTGGTCCGAAAACAATATTAGGCTACCACTCCCTCCGAAGCTCACCGCCATTTGACAACACAAGTTAAAATAGTTTTTATAAAATGAAACACACACACATTCACACACACACAGGCAAGCATAGGCAAGTGAGTCGAGGGTAAGGAAAGAGGTATGGTGAGTAGATGGTAAGGAAGGATGGTTGGTGAGCGAGTACTGTTGTAGTTGGTGACTGCTGGGTACAAAGCAGGTGACAGGGAGGTGATACCATCTTTCTATGGGGGGAAAAGGGAACCACCAAGCATGACAGAACAATGAACCAACACTCATCTCTCCCCTTATGTTTAGTCTTCTCTTTTCCTCCATTTTCTTCCCTCTTTCTCTTTCCTATTCTTCTTTGTCTCTGTCTGTCTGTTTCTCTGTATCGTACCAGCTTGAAAAAACGTATAATTTGTATTTATCTCATCATCATCATCATCATCATCAATAACCCATTTTTTTTTTCTTTTTTTCAAGGGATGGGGAGGCTCTAGACTCTAGAGAGAGAGAGAGAGTGTGTGTGTATGTGTGTGTGTGTGTGTTACAATGGTGATGTCAGAGGTGGTGGGTAAGCCTGGGATGGAGCAGGTGGAGTGAGTAAGTAAGCGAATACGTGGGAGTAAGGAATATTACAGTAGCCGAAGGAGACTATCAACCCGCCTGAATCATCCAGTCAGCCAGCAGAACACAATCGCTATCAAACAGTTGGGGACAAGAGTGTTTTCTCACCCTTTTGAAGTTGTAATGTCGAGGGCAAAATCCCTTCTAACACACACATGAACGATAGTATGAAAATATAACTTCCACAGGCTCGTGAATTGAATCACCTAAGAAGTTCATTCATTTGTCTGCTGGATGTTGTTGTAAGTTTGTATGTTGAATGTGCCTGTGATTTTTTTTCTTTCTTTTCGATGATTATCCTTTATATTATCTTTCAAGAAGAGTTCGGTGAGGCGACAGCACGCGCTTTTGTTGGTGATTGTATAGGACATGTATTTGTGGTTTTCACGCTGCCTGAAAAAAAATAAATGAAAAGGGGTTAAGAAAGAAGACTAGTAGGTCAGATGGATCTTATATAACAACAGAGAAAGACACAGCGAGGAAGAAAGGCAAGCATGAAAGAAAAAGAAGGAAAGGAGGGACAGTGGAAGAAGGAGAAGTGGTTGGCTAGGGTTTGAAGGGGCGCCCAAACCCTGAAAGTACTGCCCATGCACATCACCTCAGGCAATACCCTCCTACGGGGGAATAAAGGAGGAACTACACATACACACAAAGAGCAATGAAAAATAATAGTATTTGAACCTTGAATCCAGGAATGCTTTTCAAGTGACAGAAACAATGGAATAGCAGTCAGCTATTGTTGAAGAGTGAATGGACAAAGAGTACAGTCGTGGTCATATATCCTGTAGCTTCTCCAATATGATAATGAAATCTGAGATATATATTGTCATGAATGAGACTTTGCAGCCTGTCTATTTAAAATACTGTAGACCTCAGAGTTCACCATCACACACAACAGACAAGACTTCACCACTAGGCCTACTACATGTCTACATGTCTCAATAAACCTCAACCATACACATGTTTGACACACGTGCTGTGGGAAGGTTGACCTTCATCCTAACAATACAAACATACCATAACAAAAGACCCTAGTCACCCTACAAACAGAAGACGCTCAAGAGCTGTCACAAGCAACTCGTTTGGACAGCAACACAATCGAATATTATACAGTACATCTCGTAGTTGAGCAATGTGTGTGTGTGTGTGTGTGTGTGTTACAAAATTCTGAAAGTGTAAATTCAAATGCAGTTAAAATCTGGTATGCATAATCATTTCGTGTTCATAGATGCCAAACATATCACATTGCAGCGTTTCACTTGGGGTCCAGTTCAGGGCCCGAGAGACCACGGCTGGTTTAACGAGCTGAAAACTCTAACAGACACCACACAATCAGTTAACTCTACCTTTACTGTATTTTGATGCCATTAAATCAGGTTGGAGCAAATTACCAGCTCTGCCGTGTCACTTGTAATGTTTTATTCAAGAGTCAGACAAAAGAAGCCATATGGCTACCACATCACAAGGGAAGAATAGCTGAGAAAACTAAAACGAAAAAGACAGAAATAACAGACACGCTGTATTCTTTTCCAGATAATTTTTCAGTTCTAATGCCAGACAAACCAACCCAAATGATAACATATAGCCTACCCCATGACAAAACCAAACATCCCCTTCTTTAGTTTCTTGGAGCCTGCAGGATCCAATACATTGATTTGAAGACGAAAACAAGACTGACCTAGGCCTGGAAGACCCTGTAGGACAGAATTCAATATAGGATCTACAGAATTTGGGACTGTGAGTAATATTATAGATTCCCACCCACCAATGTTATTATAAAGGGAGAAGGAGAAATAGAGGAGGGATAGCAAGCAGGAAGGAAAGAGATGCAAAGGAGGGACAGTTGAGGAGAGGCATGGTATAAGCTTAGTTCCAAGGGGGCGCCAAAACCCTTAAAATATTGCCAATTGGCATTGTGTTCTGTGTTGTGCCTCTGAATAGGACAGAACTTTTGATCCCAAGTGAACACCCAAGACCACACCGTTTATGTTCAATTCTTCTAAACCCTGACAGAGGCCAGTGACAATGGATATTATTAAACTTCTTCGAGGAAATGGCTCTTCATCGCTAAATTCATATTGCAAAATAATAGGAGTGGTATTATCAAAATTACTTCTTTGAGGAATACTTCTCTTCATCACTCAATTCCTATTACAGTATTTAGCAATACGAACTGAGGACTGAATCACTGAAACTTGAGGTGGTCATTTGATTTGATCAGGTTCGACGCTTAATGATTTCCCCAACCTAGGACCAAAAATAACTGCATCCAGAGCTGTTTATTAATAATTCAATACACACTGTACTTTCTGCAGTACTTGTACCCTACAGCCAAAAACCACTCACGAAAAAAGAAATGGCACAAACATACATAATGCCATTTATTCCGTACAATGGTCAATGTCCCCTCTATTGTTAACATTATATTTTTTGAGTACTGGATAGGATGTTGACCTTGTGTTGTGTTAGATGGTAAACAACAGTGTACACCATTACAAAAAAACAATAACTGTCAGGCAACTGAGGCTCTATGACACTAAATCACAATGGAAGAGCAGCAAGGCAAAGGGGAAAAGGCTGAGTCCGAGAACATTAAATTATGCAACAAAGAATAATACCGGACAAGTGGTAAATACAGTATGTTCCGAGAGTGATGAAGGACACACAATACAATAAAATAATTTCAGTACCAGCATGAAAAATGACCTTGTGTCCTTGTGAGAAGTCAAAAAGTAAAACTAACCTGTAAGCAACCATGGTCTTATGGCGATGATGCCCTGACCTCACATTACTGTATAATAGATGGGGCTGGCAGTCATTCCCTGAGTGGCATAACTTGAGTCTCTTTATTAATTTGTTGTCGTATATATAAATTGTATATTTCTTGCTGAACCTGTTTTTCTTGTTGCAACTTCTTCAGCCATCTTGATCATAATTCTAATCTGTGTTTTTACTTCTTACTAGACCTGTTTCTCTTGTTTTTATTTTTTGATTGATCTTGATTTTCTTGTCTGCCCCATAAATCATGCTGTCTTTGATGTACTATAATCTTGGTATAATTTAACTTGATTACTGAAGTTATCTTTGAGTTGTTTCAAATCCCTCACAATTCAGCTGAAAAGATTATTAAAATCATCAGTTTTAGGATGTTAATTCATATTAAACAAGAATTAATAGCTTTCTGAATCAATTTCATATAAAAAGAACTCCCCACTTGCAATGTACAGTATTCTCTGCTGTGCTCAGCCAAAACAGCTGTACTATTCATTACAGTATAAAGCCCCTATTGGGTACTAATCACCCAGGAGGTATAACTCTTTAGTCACACACTAGTCTCCAAAATTTTGAAGGAAGGAAGGAGTAAATTAAAATTTCACAGGAATGTATATAAATTAATTTATAAAAAATTACAAATTTTCACCTTAAAACTACATTATCTAAATTTTAGAATATACACCTTTATTGACATTTTTATTAATGTGGCAACTGAAGTACAACATTAAGTTCATTGCAATGTTTTAAAATATAAAAATAACATTATTCATAAGGCACAGATTTGCACATTTCAACATCAAAACTGTAAGGCATATTCAGTGTACAGTGGTGGTACCAATACAAAGTGAAACACTGCACCAACAATCCACAGTGGATAAATTTTCCAATAATACTAGACATTGTTTTTCAGCTAAGGACACACACCAAACAATACCAGGTATCAACATCATGCATAAATGGAACACAACTGAATTATGTAGACAGCAAAAGGACGGACTATACTCTTCAAGTCTAAGTATTAGTACAATGGGTAAAAACTACACTACTCTACTCATACATATTCATACAACTCTCTACTACAGCAAAAAATAGCTGCATATTATTAATACTAACTACACATCAATTTCCATAACCTTTATATTAGTGTGACATACACAATATATTATACAATAAGTCATTTACACAGACACTGAACCTCTCTTAGGAACTACACTACATTTTACACTTCCATACAATTCATACAACTGTCTACCACAACAAAGAATTATTGAATTAATACTAAGCTATACATCAACTTGCATAACCATTTATAAGTGTGATATAAGTGTTCAGTATTATCCCTCTAGCCTGCTTTGTGGGCCTCAGCAAGTATGGCCCCGAATTGCTGGAAAGCGAGTAGGAGATTCAAATTTCCCATATCGGCTTTAACATTAGCGCATGATGTCTGTAGAGTATGTCACTTCACTACATGACAGATCACAAAACAGTTTCTTAATGAGCTCTGGGATGTGTAACCCTTTTGAAAATTAGAGAAGGACAAGCACCAAGATAACCTTTTTCCCACAGAACAACTTTTTGGGGCAAAATATGCAGGTGCTCAGAGGGTTTGGCATCAAATACAATAAGAATAATGAAATCCATTAATGTATTGTACACTAAAGCTTCTGTAGATATAATGTTCCACTGTTCACAAATCTGTCACACTCATATTATCTCTTGTTGCTCAGCAGTTACCATGGGTTTTGTTTGTCTGTGTCCTTCAAATATTTAGCACATTATCACATTTACTCAAGCTTTCTCTTGATAATTTTATTTGCAATGAATTAGAAAATTAATTGTACTTAAGGGTTAACCTGGTTTAAACAAAATTTCCAACAGTTTAACACAACCACAAGTTATAATTAACTGTACATTCCTACATTACTGTACATAGTAATTACTGTACCTTCCTATGAAATTACCCATGAATTATTAGCCATCATCCACTCTATAGTTTCTTTAAGCAACGGCATACTGAAGTAGGTGGCTATTTTACTGAAGACTCTCAGCTTGTGTTGTAAGTCCTGTTGACGAAGCATTGTTTTGTAGCGACCACCACAGCTGCAGTGTAGTGTCATGTTGGGTTGCTTCACCTGCAAACACAATGTTCAAGGATTTATGCTAAACTTGACAAAAAATGTATTGCATCTACTGAGTATACTATCATCTGCAAAGGAGCCGGAAGTGATGATGTTTTGCTACCACTCCTTCAAATTGTAAGGAAATATATGCAATACTTCTTTACTGATAATTCCATTATCACTTAAAAAAACAGCATAATGATCACTTCTCAACGTACTGGTATGTGTTTGTGGATCATGTTCCTAGCAAAAACTGAAAGTTTCCCAATGTCTATACTCCTGTCTTGTGAACATGGTAAGTCTTTAAATAGGACTATAAACACTTCAAATCTAACCAGTTACTCTACTCAATGGTAATCCTTTTTGTATTGTTGGCATGAACAACTAACAATCCTGGTTTTATGTGGTCAATCACTATTTGGAGTGGCACCAGTATAAAAGAGTGACAGTATATGTGGCCAAACTACCTGTATTTTGAAACTTACTACAGGTGAGAGGAATGACAGAATGTGTGTTTAAATGTTATTCTGAATGACTAGGAAAAAAAGTGAGAGAACTAACCTGAGAGCAGCGATCACACTGAAGGTCTTGTAATACATGAGCCATGGAGTTGGTGTGAATGAGGCCGACCAACAAGTATTCTATCTCCTCTGTTGAGTAGTTCACTTTACACTGTGAGCATTGCCACACTTGCCTGGTTATGCAAATAAAATTAACATCTTAAGAAATGGATACAAAAATACACAAAACATATATACATAATTTCCCTTCAGGTACGAAAGGTTCTCCTCCAGTGAAAAAATCTATTGTTATTATATCAAAATGCAAGTTAAAAGACTTCACTACTAAGAAATGGTTAATCAATAGTTTTTAGCAATGTGTCTGTTTATATTTCTTTCATCTGATATAAAATTATCTGGAGTAAGTCAAGAAGATAGTTTTAAAATATGACTTTGGCATTCATAGCATTAAATTTTGCCCTTGCTGTTGCCTAACTCATAAAAAAACAAAACAAAAAAACCTACACTCCATTTTCAACAGCTATATGAGGGTCCTTGCAAAGGTCAATGTTGCGGCAGTGGTTGCAGGCACGACAGATCACCTCCGGGAGGACGTACGAGACACATGGGTCACGCCACTCTGCCTCAGGGGAAAACTCTCCAATGTTAAGCAGTTTCAGCAGGTCTCGACGCAGCTTACACACCTGCAAGAGCATTCGTTACAATTTAAATTAGGGGTAATATATAGAAAACGGAACATTCAGAATCTTATCCACCTGCAAATATAATACCTATGTAACACTACTACTTTCATCATCAAATGGAGCCTTGGGGATAATGATGTGCATAAAAGTTATAAGTGAGTATTGTAGGAGTTACTGTAGAGGTACAGGAGTAGCCTGATTTAAATTCTCAATTATATACTTCCCATTTATATAATCCATAGATTTAAAAGTCCACTACAGGGCTGAAATTCTCAGTATTGAAGGTTACAGCCACATCATTCTTCAGCTCACACCCTTACGGCTGGATTGGAAGAGAAGTGGAAAGAAGTATACCATCTACCAACCCCAAAACTACTATAACAAAATAGATATCAAGTTTATCTTGCAGTAACAGTAGGTAGGATTGGAGTGAGAGAGAAGTGCTTCAAACTCATTGGTGTCCAATTTGTAGGATTTGCATTTAGGTGTGGATGAAGCTTCGATTTAGTAGCAAGCTATACTAACAAAAAATACTCATTTACCGATAATGGTGGTCAATAATGTTGGAGGGGTAATATCAAATTTTACTTTCCCTCTCTATTTTAATGATAATGCAGCAGTGTATAAAATATGCATTCAGCTTTGTAAAGATAGGGACTTCAATTATGGCTTACTAATTACTATCTTCATATAATAAGAAGAGACAAACATCATATATCAGCAATATTATGAAAACTTACAATAGCTATGTAAACTCACACATCCTAAAAAAAAAAAAAAAAAAAAAAAGCAACAACTTTGATGACCCAAAGACAAAAAAAAAATTTCATTCATTTACTTTTTCCTTAGTCCAATTTAACACTAATATTCTAGTAAATAGTCATTTCCCAAACTCACCTGCTCGGACACAGTGGAATCTAGAGATAAAACTTTAGTGATGCTCTTGACAAACTCTAGTGCTGGACTGCCTTGCCCTTCAGCAGTGATGGTTAGTGACATCCTCTCTTCCTCTTGTTGGTCTTCCTCATCCACTCTGTTTGTGCCCCTCTTCTGTATTTTCTGTGTGATGAAGTACAGTTTTTGGGCTAGTTCCCCAGAAACTAGCTCCTGTGCAAATTCGGTGTAGTTTTGGAGAGCATCCGTGGGTTTACGTGTGACCTGGGAGGAAACTCGACGCCTGACTGGAGTTTGGCCAGGGTTGAAGCGGCCAGTCTCTTCTTGTAGCTTCTCGTTGACAGCATTCATGTAGGAGGCAACAACGTTGTTGAAGCTGGTGTGAGCACCACACCATTTAGGAAGATACTCAGCCATATTCCAATTCATCTCAATCACGGGACCTTCTTCTTCATCCTCATTATCTCCATTCTCATTTTGTGTGTTTTGCTGGTTGTCTCTATCTTCACTTGAGTCTCTGTTTTCCTCTTGGCTGGTACCATTCTCTGATGTTTGGGTTATACCCTTAGCTAGGGTTCCCCTAATGCCCCCGTGGTTGGCTGAATCAAGCCACATGAGGTATTCCCAGCACTGGTTGAAGGAAATATCAACAGAGTGGAAGAGCTCTTTGCTACGAATGCTGTTTACCACATACTGCACATAAGCTATGGCATCATCTATTCGCTTCTTTTTGGTACACAGGACAACCTTATTAAAATTACCATGAACAATGACGGCACCAAGACGCTTGAACTCAGCAATGAGCTGCAGAAAAAGTTTATTCATAAGAGTGCGGAGAATACGGTTGAGAGCAGGGTCATACATGAGGGAGCTAGGATCACGCAGCCACCGATAGAAATGCACAATCTGGAAGTCCGCAAAGACGTTCTGGTAGAGCGAGACATCCCTCAGCCAGGCGGCCACCATCTGCCGCAGTACTCTGAAGGCTGAAGCACAGCGGGCCGTCTCGTCATATGCAGTCAGGGAAGACTCTGCACCACCCATCATGTCCTGGAGGGAAGCCTGAGGTGCAGCATCAAAGGCGACGCTGCTGCTAGTTCCCTCCAGTTCGTTAATGTGGTGGGACTGTGGTGGAGGAACAGAAAAGGATATATTTTGTAAGTGCAAATATTGTTTTTAACACAGTGAGCCTATGAGCTGAAAACATTGAGGAAGCAATCTTACATGTTCAATTATTTATTTATGTAATGAAAAAGACAAGTTACTATGTTAGATGTTTCAGGGTTTTTTTTTTTTATGCATTTTGCCATTTAACTTAGGGCCGTAGACAAGATCATATCGTCGGGTCCCAATGCCTGGGGTACGATGGCCATATACTGGTACTGTGTAATGTATGGGCTTCATACTCCAAGCATTGGGCATCAGGACCTTACTCCAGCCACTATAGAAGCTTGAATTATTCTAATAACAAATATGAATACTGTACTCAATTAATATATACTGTATTGAGAATTTTGTATCATTAATACTTTCAGGCTCAAAATTTAGGATGAAAGCATCCCTACTGACTATACAGTATATATATCCTATAAATATTCATAATAAAGTTCAGCACCAAAGGACTGAATCAATGAAGCACATAACTTCATAGAAGCCATGCATTTATTATCAAAGCTTTCAGTGATAATTTCAATTATTCTAACGCTACAAAGTACTGTACCTTTTCACTGTATTATTGTAAAATAAAAAAATATTGTGATGTGAAAAACATCAAACTAAACTTTCTAGAATAAACTAATATTACCTATCCTAGCCCCTATGGAAAATCGAAGAAGACTTGGAGAGGATGTGAGAGGGAAAGTATGAATATGTTTGAAGGTTGAGGAGGAGAGAGTGGATGAACCTCATCTAAAGTCCAACCCCATGTAATGGGAACCAGACGTAAAATTAATATCATTATTTCCTATTCAAGCTTAAAAAAATGTACATTTACAGCTCTGATACCTTACTCCCTCAAGGTGATGACCATAATATACATACTCTACACTGCCACCTATATAAACATAAAAATGGCTAAAAATGAACTTGATAAAACAAGCAGTCTTTTAACCTGTAGTAGTGTGGTGACTGCAAGAGCATCCAGGTCCAGCTCTACACTGACAGTAGGGTAGCAGCCGGAGTTGTTGATCAGGGCAGCATAGGCAGTCTCCTCTAGCTCTGCCACCAAACGGTTGTCATCAAGCTCGTGGCCTCCCAGGTCAGGTCGTGGCCCAGGAGAGCACCACAAAAGGGCGTTATGCTTCTGCAGATGCCGGGCATAGAACAGATCTGCTCCAAATGAGGTGGTGTCCCGAGGCAGGTTACCCACTGGAACATGGAAGTAACGGCTCTGCTCCATAGAGTTGCTCAGGAGTTGTTTTATCCCCAAGAAGTGACGCACCATAGTCTTAGCACCCACACGCTGCCAGTCCAATACATTATATAGTGAATCACTATCCTTGACATGTATGGGTACTTGAGGAAACTCTCCCAAACCAGGCATCAGAGCTGTTATGGTCAGCAAGTCATGTGGGGATTGAATGGCAAGGAAGGTGGGGCCACGCTTCTCCTCCCGGTATCCCTGTAGGAGACGCTGCAGCTGCCGGTACACCTGTCTTACCTCTGTCTCAAATTTTATCTCAAAAGTAAAATCTGCCTGAGGAAGAAGACCTTCCTCTGAGCCCTTAGCAATGGCAGCATTTCTCTCAGCATTGTAAAGGTTGCCAACATTGGGCATTTGATTGCTGCGAACAGTATCCAAGACAAAAATACTGCATTTCTTGCTCAGGTTGAAGAAGAGCCCAAATATGGCCTTGTTGCCACTGCGATGGTGGTAGAGGAAGGCCTGGTGAAGGCTTCCCTCTTCCAGGTACCGGAACTGAGCCACTGTCTTGAACTTCAGCTGACCCAACTCAAAAGAGTCTGTTTCAGTGTGTGTGGTGACCCGGTCCACAACACACACACATCCCAACTGGCACACTGCTCGGAATTCCAGTGGTATCTATAAAGAGGAACCAGAACTGTATCAATTAGGCATATCTTGAAATAATGCAATCTTTGGAAGTGAAATATTAAATTTGGCATCATGAAACACAGACAAAATTACTGTACTGTACTGTACATCTATGCATATCTTAAGTTACTATGATGCAGCCACACTGTCAAACAGTAACTACTATCTTACTAAGAAAATATATCAGACTCCAGTTCCCTCTACTTAAAATTTTAATAAATGTTAGCTGTTTACACCCTCAATTACTCAGATATAAGATACAGTTCTATATAGCAATTCAGAAAAAATTAACTTATTAAAAAAATTAAAAAAAAGACCTAATACCTGAGTCTCATAGATGCCCTCAATATCTGGTGTAGAGAGATCTGCCATGAGTTCATTGGAATGTTCCCTGAAGACCTCCTCTGGCACAGTGTACTCATACAGGTGAAAGACGGGCTGTGAACGAGGCAGGGTCTTGTTAGCCTTGCGCCACACTCCGTCCCTGATGCCCTCCTCCTTAGGTGTCCGTTGGTTGACATAAAAGATCCTGGGCACAGTCAGTTTGATGAGGTGAAGGTCATTGCCTACAAGAGCCCATAACTTGAACTGTCCAGGGGTGTTGGTCTCTGCAAGCTGCATACACAGATTAGTGTTAGCAAGTACAATAAGACCTGGATAAATCACAATATGCCTGCACACAGAAGTTTTCATAAACAAATAATGTATAGTTACACACAGTGTTTTCATAAGAGGTTCTAGACTGATGACCTAAAGTCAGAGTAACAGGCAAACATAGGGGAAGTTGGCTCTCACTCCCCAGGCTGCACTCTCCCGATTGCCTTGAAAATTTTACCACTTCTACATTGGTGCATATCCTATCTGCCCATAAAACTTGGTGAACATCAGTTCACAACTTTTTGAGACATTTTGTTAGCAGATAAACAAACAGACATATGAAGCATAAATATAACTTCTCCAACTTCATCTGAGGACATAATGAGACATAAGGTGCTCCAGGACACAAAAACAAGTCAAGTAACTTAATTGCCCAATGTTATAGATCCTTACTGTTTTCTGCCACTTCTGGTTAATTTTGGACAAGTGTCAATTTATTATAAGTGGCAAAAAGTCCTCATAATAGTCTAGTGTACTGGCCAGAAAACAATATTTAAGGTCTATCTATCTATCTATCTATAGCTCCGACGCCTCGTTCCCTCCGGGAACTCCCCTCAAGGGGGTGGCCACGGCAGAAGTGTCTCCAGTTCTCCCTGTTCCAACACTCCCTCCTTACTTGTTCAAGCCCTCCTCTGCCCCTCATGTTTCTCTCCTTTACATACTCTTCCACTCTGTTCTGCCATCTAACCGGTGGTCTGCCTCTCACACCAGGTCCTACAACTTCACTTCCATACACCTTCTTTACAAATTCCTCGCCTTGCATTCTCTCCACATGTCCATACCATCTCAATGTATTACGTTTCACTCTCTCAACCACTCCACACTCAATACCAATTGCCTGCTCACTCATACCACATCTCTCATATACACTCTCATTACTTTCTCCATCCCATCTAGTAAGTCCACATGCTCCTCTCAAGTAACTCATTTCCACAGCACCTATTCTAGACTGATGCGCCCTATTCCATGTCCATGTCTCCGACGCATATGTCAGTGTTGGCAGGATTATACTATTTCGTAGTCCCCTTTTCACTTCCATACTCACACTTCTACCCTTCATAATCCTCCCCAGTGATCCTATGACCTGTCTACCCTTCACTGCTCTCTCCCTAATTTCTCCTTCCATACTTCCATGTTTACACATAACTGTACCCAGGTACTTAAACTCCTTCACCTCCTCCATCCTCTCACCCCTCAGAGTTATCTCACACTTCGTCCCAGTTGGTACAGCCACTCTGAACTCTTTTTGAACCCATTGGCACTTGGTGAGTTGCATGCTTGGGAGTGTAGGATAACAAAACCTACATCCTGTCACCTCACCTGTATGATCTGCCAGGGAACATCCATGAGTGTGCGGTGTGTCCTGCGCAGGAACCCACCCAGTGTGCTGCCCGCTGACCTCACTGACCGGCCACTATCTCCAGCACTAACACGGCCACCACCTGCACCTCCCTTTCTCACTGAAGTATAATCCCCCTTTCTGGCTCGTTTGGCCTGCTGTTCTCGCTGCATTCGTTGGAATTCCCACTTCTTCTTTTGAAACCTTATCCAGGCTTCCATTTCCTCCTAGAATTATTGAAAAAATGAATCAAAGTTAATTCTCTAATGCATATTGATGCATAAGAGACTGTGGGTTAATTTTATTGTAATAATTAAACCACATACATATACCCTCCCTGTCAACAATAGCAGGCCACACCTTAGGGGCTATCTTTAAAACAGCAGTTTTATTGTCATTTTTAGTTTTAAAGAAAAAAAATTGTGAAAATACAACAAAATATTTTAATCTTGTTCAAAATTTAAGGAATTATATCGGCATCATTTACAGAAGAAGACGGGTCTATGCGAGTCAAAACTGGGCTTTTATTGGCATCTTCTTTGGTTCTAAAAAGCCATAACCACCATCAGGACCAAAATTAAGATTTAATGCATCATTTGCCCTACACTTCTGGCTTCCTCTGAGAAAAACCTGATTACCAGGCCTACATTTTTTTTTTCTAGAGATTTCATCTGGGGCCAAGTCCATAACAGCCTTAATCAATTCTAGATTAATCATTTTGGTCCACTATTCTTATTTCTAAGTTAAGAAAGTTAAATATGTTCTCATTTACCTTTTAAGCAGCTTTTCCATGCTAGGATGGTGACGATTCATTCACCTTATGATAAATTTTCAGACTGTGTGGTGTCCTTATCTAACCTCATCTCAAGTCTATGTAAGTAAAGTCCATCAGTGATTCTTGTCTGCTGAGACTTAATTAATGATGTGGATGTGATACTTGTGAGAGAAGCTGAGAATTTTGTGGAACTACTGAGGAATGTACAGTAAATGTGAGTACAACATATTTCTCTGGAAAGTCAGTATCAATCTTTTGTTCTTCCTGAACTTGAAACCCCACCACCCCTTACATAAAGAGAAACATGATCTTGATTATGGTAATGATGACACTGATATCTGTTGTACTTGAAATCAGTCATTAGGAATACTTCATGTACCCAGCTCCAAACTGTGCGAGTTGGACACTACATCTTCATATTTACTTGTCATAAGACATGAATCATAAAGGCAAATAAAATAACAAAACAACTTACCTTTGAATTGCCCTTATTAGGAGGATTTCCAAGAACTTCCCTCCAACTCTTGCTGAGGTTTGAACACTCATCGTTATCTGGGAGTCTCTTACGTTTACTGCAGGTGGCAACAGGGCCTAGAGCTTTCTTGTTGTGTGTTCTTTGTGTTGCAATATCTTCAATGTCTGGAGTGTCCTGTGAGGCAAAGAGATCTTGCTCCGTCTGGAAAGTGAAAAAGGAAAAACGTCATGTTGGTGCACATTTCCTTACTCATTCTATCTTGATATGCTTTATTCCAGATGGATTTACAGGAAACAATTACCACAACAGGTTCTCACATTATCATCCTGCTGCTGTGGTGGAAGACGTGGCCTGGGCTTGGTGACAGCGGAAAACATATCCGTGATACGACGCTGCTTGAAGGTGTCATTACGCTCCAACACCTTCTTGTGCAACCAGTCAGGATGGGCCACTCTAGGCACTGGGTTGGCTACACCCTGTTAAGTTACAGAAAGTTTGTCAGGAATGCATCACCACTATGGTAAAACTAAATGATCATCCTGAGAAAATAGCAATACTGTAAAATGCCAGAGCTAGGATCTACAAACAGTACCATTGTGTAATAAATAATGAGAATGAAGAGTGTCTGTACTCATGCAATACTGCTGACACTCTTCAATTACAAGGTATGAGTCAATGTGTGGTACAGTAATACCTGTAATGCAGCAGGGATTGTAATAATTTTCATGACTGTACCACCCAGCCTCTCTATGTAGTAATTCCAGTCCAATATGTTTCTGATGTCAAAGTTGGTGAGGGAGAGGTCCTTGAGCCACCGCCGCAGGTAATGGTGCTTCACTGAACTCTCGGCATGGAAGATATCTAGTGGGATGGCCCTGTAAAGTTAATATGATGCAAACTTCATTAATACAGTATATCAAATTTACGAATGACAGGGATAATCCTACACCAATGGGTTGTCCTTGTTACATTAACATGTCACCATTTATAAGTACTGTATCCCTTGGTTGATGCAACAAAGCACTCCACACTGGTAAACACACTATGGTAGACTGCACTGTATACAACTACACTTGCCAAAAAGACATATATTCCATGGGGACCCTAAAGGAAAACCTGGTCCAAGCCAAGACCTCCCTCAAGGACTCAACAACCCACCTCTCAGTCACCGGTGCCCCCTCTGGTTTCTTGGAAATGATGAAACGACAACTGAGCCCAGCATCCTTCACCATTTGGTCTCCCAAGAACTCTGCCAGACGTTTGGCTGTCGAGATGGATGTACTCTTTTGGGCTCCGTACTCTTCCAATTTTTTTGACATTGATCTGTTCTCCGAAATAAGATCAAATAGCTCTGAGTCTGGCATGTTGGCAGCCTTGCTGTACAGCACATCCAGCCAGTAGTCTGCTACCTGGTAGAGAAATGGCAGGAATATATTCTAGATATACATTTAAGTAATATTCTGTCCAACCATGCCATCAATTAAGGCAATATTTTCTACCATGATTTTAAATTTAACCCATAAATAAACTGATATGATACTATATATATATATATACAATTCAAATTAACTCAAATACAAATAAGATTACTTACAAGCCATGGTGTCTTGCAGAACTAATAAAACACATAAAAAAAAAGGCTTACCTGAGCTAACATTACAAGCTAAGTAGGCTTACACGAAATCAACTTCAATATTAAACCACTTTATAGTTATTAATTTGACTTTACCTTTGCCACACTGGCATAGCATGTCTCTAGGGAATCCCCCTTAAGAAATGCCTCAAACACAGATGACTGGAAAATTTTGATGAGTTGCAGCTCTCCTCGCCGCTTCACCTCAAACCCCTTCAGCTCAGCCAATGATCCGTCAAAGTTGAATACAGCATAACGTTTCTTAAGTTTCTTGCCCTCCTCTTTTGATGCTGGTAAAATCATAGCTTGATATGGACCATCCACCTGGGCAAAACAAACACTGAGAAAATATATATAACAATACACAACTTAGATATTAAGTTTACATCTAAAGCAAATCATTTTTTGTCATATTTTAAAATATGAACAGCTTAAGGCCCCAGTGATCGTTTATGATAATTGGAGACTTCTGATTCCTCCTGACTATACCACGAAACAAGCTCCTTCCATATAAGTGGTGTTTCATGGCAATATTTGAATGACTCATTTATCTCCAATATTCTGACTACATCACAGGGTCCCTAACATATATATATAATATAACTTGCACTCTCTTTTACCATTATTCCTACATATTCAAACCACTACCAAATATTCCTTCCATAAACATCACTTTTCTTTATCAACAAGAAGATTCCATTTCTATTTTCCAAGGGTTAGGAGACTCTTGGATCAGGAAAAGAAAGATACACAAAATAAACTGAGGGACAGGCTATTGAGTGAAATGGTCAACAATTTCATTCCTTAACCTTTTCAAACCCATAAAATTATAAACTACCCTCCAACGAACCACCAATAAAACATTTCCAGGAATTATTGGGCTGGATGAAATACTCCAAGGCAAACCCAACTCACCTCAAAGAAGATGGAATTCTCAGATCGGACTGAATACTCCAGTGACTCGGGGTCAACAAGGTCATGGTACTGGTGGTTGGTGTAGTGATCCTTGACCATGACGTTGAGGATGGCGCCGGGATACGAGATGGTCACTTTGGACTTTTTTGGGTTGGAGGTCTTGATGACATAGTTCTCAGGGAAGGAGGAGGGAAGGATACACCAGATGCCGTCTGTGTCCAACTCTAGTGGACGGCCAATCTTTGGTTCCAGAAGGCAAAAGGGGAAGTATTTAAGAGACAACATATTACAAGCAAACAATAAGCAAATCATTCCTCCAAACAGAACAGAGAAAAAATAGACCACATAAGATACTGCAGGCAGCCTATTTATTTTGAGGTACATTTTGAAGATATTTGTAGCCTGTCATTTAAGAACAGCACATTACCCTCTTACAATTACATGAAATGCAATTAGAATACAACAAAAATATTTTTTACTGGCATTGTTCCATTGTTGACTTACCTGTTCAACAATCTCCCTGGATCGCATGATAATGGTGGCACCCGTGTAACACACAATTCCGGCCATCTCCATAGAGTGCCACCGTGATCCCTTTCTCATCACATAGCCATAGAAAGAGTTGAGGATACATTTATGGGCCAACTGAAGGGAGTCATATAGCACAGCCCGAGCATTGGCTGCTTTAATGTCAGATGGGTCTCCCTGTACCAAGAGAAAAAGTTGTCAATCACTTAATCATTACATTTCTTGAGGACAGGACTGTCAGGATATTTATTCATAGTCTCCTCTCTAGACAACTAGGTTTCAAACTCACTACAGTAATATTATTCGTCTTACAGTATTTTCTTTATATGTATAAGTAAATTATAGTAATTCAAATATCCTTTCCCATTTTCTCACAAATACAGTAATGTTGTCAGTAAATATACCTTTGACTGTGCTTCTGAGAGGTCCTTCTTGGCAACCTTGAGGAGTCCCTTGTATTCGTAGCGTCGATCCCTGAATGATAGGACTGTGTTGACATAGAAACTGTTCTCCCTCTGACAGATGGTCTGCCACCTTTCCTCTGTCCTCGTTTCCTTCACCTTCTTGTAAGCTTTCCTGCAGTACTCTTGCAAACGCTTCTTCTCGGCTGCTGCTTGCTCTTCTCTTCAAACACAAATAATGAATATAAGCAAGTTTATTACTGTCCTTACAAAAACATTTTACATGCTAAGCTGAGTTGAAAACATACTTATAAAAGAATCTAACTTGGCAAACTATAGGAAGGCCTAAACAAATATTTACAAACATCTTACTTGTTGAGCTGATGGAAGGCCCTGTGTTTACCCCCAGGCTCAGCAGGAGGGAAGCGCTCTGTTTCTAGCTGCTGTTGGATGCGCTGGTACTCACTACGGGAAGCCGGGATCACATCTCCACGCCAGCTCCATGACATCTTGCGCTGACATGTGGCACCAGGCTTGTTGAAGTCACAAGCTGCACACACTGTTTCATCAACCTATAGGAACAAAAATTACTCTCTTTTTTTCTATACTGCTGAAGATGAGGACTAAGTGCAAAATGCCTGCTTAATGTCCTCACCTGTGAAAAAAAAAAATCTATAACAACCAGGTTTATCCACTACAAAAATTAAATATTGTAAATAAAAAGTAGTATCACAATGCCTAATGAAATGGTTCTCACCCACATCCATATTCACTTCCCTTTTCATACCTATAAAATCTTTTAGTTCCCTCTCCTAAAAAAGTAGCAGAGCCACAACCAAGTAAGACATGAGCTTTCAGAGTCTTTAAATCTCCACAAAGGCTTAGAAATGGATCATCATATCAAGATGTGAAAGTCAAGGCAAAGGGAGGAGCCACCAATACTTCACATTCATTCTTACCACAATTTGGTAAAATAATAGAGAGTAAGAAAAATGAAAAACATAGATCAAGATCCACATCCAGATCTCTCCCAAAATCTAATAATTTATTGCCTGTCATGAGACCCACCATTGGCATAAATCCTTGCAAGACAGACTGACAAACTGACCCAATCACATAACCTCCTTGGCAGAGGTAATAAAACAAAACCCACCATAGCAGAAGGCTGAAGGCGATTGGTGAGAATGATGTTTGGATACATGGCCCCTACATCCAGATGGTATATGAGAGGTTTCTCCAGACGACAGGGAGTGTTACGGAGGTCTGTCAACTTGGCTTTGATGTCATCCACCACCTCTTGGTAGTTGGTCACCTGCTCAAGAGGAATACCTTCTTCCACCTCTAAGCAGAATTTGATCGTTCGGTCCACATTGTCCAGAAGTTTTTGGAAGGCTTCTGGTGCCTATGGAAATCATAATAATTAACAGTAATTGCCCTATGTTAACACAGATATAACAGAAACAGAAGGGATTATTTTACACTGCTTAGATCTGTCACATACATTTTGAAAAACTATGCTTGAAACTAGAAGTTTTTGTGTTATTAATTAAATTAACATCTACACAGCACAGCTAAAGTTGAATTCTATCATCTTTTTCCTAAACCAACTAGAGATAATACAAGTCCCCAAAAATGCACAACACTCACCATCCTGAATCTGCAAGGAATATCAGCCCGGAACACACCCGACTCTATGGCCTCCACGTGTCCTCCTACATATGTCTCCGTATCAAGGACACGCCCGTCAGATGTGAGCTTGTTGAGCTGAGACACTTGTTTGTTTGGGTAGACAATGTTGGCATGGTAAGCTTGTACCATGAGTAGGGCTTCACACAATGTACCTGACCCTTTCCTCAACACCTGAAACAAGATGCCTGGGTTATCTAGTATTATCAGAAGCATGAAGTTTATCTCCACAAACTACAGTAGGTGTAAGTAGGTAAACAGTACGTAGGTGACATATGTAAGCACAACTGTAACACACGTTTTCAGAAATCTATGCCACTGCCATTTCGATTGAGAGATATTGCATCTAATAATAAATGAACAATATATGGTGGATATACTGGGAGGAAATGTATTATGAAGAATTGTCCACATTGCTAGGGTTACAGAGTTTAATTACTGAAGAGTAAATGAGCAATGGCAGAGTGTAATGTTAGATTTCCCATTTAATATTCAGTCATTATTACTCAATATCTAATGTAAACTGTATTAAATTATACAGAATAGTTTTTGCTTATAAGGAAATAAACACATGAAATTATGCACATTTCACCTGAACCATCCTACATACATACCGGTATCAATATACAGGGTGTCCATAAATTAACTGAACAGATTGTATGGTATGAACACGTAAAGTTATCCAGGTAAATTATGGACACCCTGTACTGTATTGAATATATATACAGTATTGTACAAAGAAAAATAGAAAGAAGGAAAAACAGAAAATTAGACAGATAGAAAAATTTATAGAAAATAGTTTTATCATCTATATAGGAGACAGAAACTGTTCACCAACTGTATCATGAAATAGAAGCAAATGTAAGTCACATGACTGTTCAACATAACACACCTCATCTGGCCCCATGGGGATGATGGTACAGAGGGCCACAATGAAGGGATGGACGTACTTCATGTAGAGGTAGTAAGTGGCCACAGCGTCTGACACCGAGTAGTTGGCTAGCACCTGTAACACAAACACATTATCACTCCTATTTCTGATGGGCAGGGAGGCTCTAGGTCCAGGAGAGATATGTTACAAGAAAAAGACACCTAAACAATGGAATGAAAAGAGATAATGGCTAGTGTACAGTAATGGTCACTTCCCTATTTGACACCCAGAAATTTTCAGCTTTCCCTCAAAAGTATCCCATCCACAAGGACACTTCATAACTACTAGTCCTATATTTTACTCTTCCACATTTCACTGTACAGTACTTTACATGTTAAGCACCTTAATAACATTTGAGAAACTATGTGGAATAATTAGAGTAAAGTAAAGTGCAGAATCTTTCTTGTACTGCATTTTCCAACTGTTTTATCAGAGTATGAGGGTGTAAAACTTTCCTCTCATCTGTAGACAAAACTTTAATTATTTTTTAAAATGAGGGTTTTGCTCCTCACCGAACCTGGCGAACCATATTCTTCTTCAGCATTAAGAGAATCAAATTTGCTCCGAAAGGAAGGTACTATATCGACCTTATATTTTGATAATACCACATAGGTTTACATGTCTACTCTACATGGTCAACTTTTCAAGACAAACTTCTGAAAATATCTAAAATTAAATAAACAGGATTACATGGAGCTGTGGTGATTATATTCAATAACGTTGTTAATGTTCCCTGTATGAGTGATTGATATTAATGTGAATGACTTCAGTTATGTGAATGCATGAATGAGAACCAACCTGTGGGTTTTCAGCAGCAAGGGGACACATATCCTCTGGGTTGAGCTCCACAGGGTCATAGCGCAACTTGGCCTTTGCTACTGCTTTCAGGTTCTGTGACCCAACCGGCAGGTATGAGTCTCGCTTCACCCAGCTGTAACGTATTAATTAACTATCAATAAATCTGTCACAGTATTCTACCTCCAGATGATCTTAAGCTAGAAAACAAAAGATTAAAATGTACATTTTGTTAATGGTAATCATAACTCAAACAAAAGTGGCACCCACCAGTAGCAGTCCATATGTATGCTAGGTCTGGAGGAAAACACCCCATCTCGAGCTTTAGAGAAACCAATTTCTCGGTACATATCCAGGTTGTGGGCGGCTGCACGGGTCTCCACAAACGGCCAGTCGAAGAAGTCACCGTTGTATGTGACAAAGATGTGTGGCTTCACCTGTGAGCAATTGGTAATAAGTAAATGATAAAATCATAATAACATGACAAATATTTAAGTAATGGCTGATGACTTTCCCATTTTTCTCAGATTAATTCTTAGCTACTGTATATGAGGCACAGGAGCTATTACTCTTCAGCAGGTATCATCAAGGAGTGAGGTAACATTCAGTCAGAACACCTTTGGTGACAAAACCGAGTTGCTGTCCATTATCATTAACATAAATGAATAGGTTAGCATTTCCTGGCTGGTCCTCCAACTTACTGTACTTAATTCTAGCAATGGACTGTGATATAAACTCATCTTACCTCTAACACATGATCAAAAAACCTCTGAATAAGAGCCATCTCATTCGGCTCATTAAACACTATGAATGGTCCCTCAAACTCTGGACGAGGCGTATATTCAAAATCTTCAACATCTTGACTCACAATCTCTCGATTTGTGATGAGATATCCCTGCAAGAGAAAATTACCATCATTTTAGTGAAGTGAACAGACAAAATATTGTACAGTATTGTAGTTTCAGACTCCTCCTTTGCTTACTCAATAATTTTTCACCTTATGAACCTATAAAACCCAATCACTGGGGGACAATGTGCTCAGCCAGTGCTAGTCCTTCAAAAGTTATTCTACAGGATTATGAGATACTGTCTTCCTCCTGACTGTCAACTTTTGCTTACCTGTCCATCAACCATATATGAGATCATCATAATCTGATCCGTATTGGCATCTGGAAACTTGAGAGGCAGCTTGGTGGTCTCAATATCATAGGCAAGAACAATACAGTCAGGCCAAACCAGCAAGTCCTCACGTCGTGTGATGGAGGGAACAGTACCTCCCCCACACCCACGCACACAGTACCACAGACCAACAAAGATACGACAGTCGATGGACACACGTACGTGGTAAGGCACGTCATATTCTCTGTGTGGATGTATAATACAAAGAAAATAAATGACAAGCAAATCAAACTATTATTCATCTCATAAAAAATAATGCTATCTATCTATTGCCAGATATCCTAGTCCCCAAGAGAATGGCCAAAAGCAAACTACCTATACCTTGTCCTCTACTAATGCTTATCTCTTTCTCCAGCTCAAGTCTCTCTCTTCCATACATTTCACGACTCCTCTGGTCCTCCTTCCCCTCTCTCTTCCCCCTACCATTTCAATGTACATGCTATCTTCGTCACCTTCACAGTCACCACTTTTAACCCCTACAAAAGCATATAAATGTATTTACCAGCTAGCTTGATAAATTTCCATATATGGTACTCAAGAAGGCTTATCCCCTTATAATTTTCACAATCATCCCTACTATCTTCACCTTTGTATCAGTATGCTCTACAAATAGAGGTATTTTGAAGACATAACAAATACCAAATATAGATACAATAAAATTTACATGTTCAGTATATAAACTGCAGGCATCACCTTATGTCAAGTATATTTTCCATATGGTCTTGCATTCTTTTACTGCCTTCACTGGACTCTCCAGCAAATTGAGCTGATATCATCTCTGAGTACACTGTCTTGGACTTGGCTGCTTCCTTGTTCCTCCTTGCTGCTGCCTGTATGGTCTGACGTACCTGATAAATTTGCAAAACAACATGTAACACCATGCAATGCAATATTACTGTATAATTATGTGCTATACCTGTTGTGGCATAAGGTGCACAGATTTCCTTAAAACTCACATTTAAAAATCCTGCATAACTTACTACAGTCCTGCATACATACAGTTATTGTATCAAATTTGATTCATACAATTTCAATAAGGGGCAGAGCAAAATAAGAGCTCTTACTTTGACTAGATCATTAACTGTCATGAATGACAGCTTCAGCAATGTCTGCTTCAATCCAGTCAGGTGGTTGTCCTAGAAGAGATAAATATGTTCACGTTAGTTTCACTCAGATCGTGCAATCAATTTGAGTATTACAGGTTCAGTATAATAACACACCCTGGCAAACTAGTCATAGTAAACCCTTGTTAAATAAGCATAAGAGGGGGCTCTAGCATTGCCGACTATGCTGGTGCCCCCACACGAGCATAGTATAATCCAAGGAGAGGGGTTCCCTTGGTAGGTTGAAAATGAGCCGACAATCAGACTCACAACCACATCTTTAAATATTTAACCAACCAAAACTGCAATGGCTGGTGGTTGCCTTTCTCTCCAGCCACAAAAAGTTGCATTATTCAAGTTTCACCAAGGTATATTTCATCCTTATACATTTAAAGAGCTTGATTTTACATAATATAATATAATAAATGTTTCAGTCTCATTTATAAAATAACCCAAAGGAAAAAAATTATACTGTATACCTTATATAATCATAATCCCTGAATTCTGGTAGAAATGGCATATCACAGAAGAGACCAATCTTATGAAGCTACTCAGGTAGTCGATCACTCTTAAAGGGTTAACACTACAGTACTGAATCAATTGTAAAACAATAGTGCTGTGTTGCCACTTTAAAGCCAGGATTGATGCCATCTTACACGAAAATTTCCTACTTAATGAGTATTATTTGGGATTGATTGATTAATTGGTATTAGGTGCCGCAACAGTAAGGTCATATGGCGCCCGAGGAAGGTGGTGATTGAGAGGTGGGACAGTAAGCACAAGAGGTAACAGATGAAAAAAAGGGACAGTTGGAGAAGTGAAAGCCCATTTTAGTTGCCTTTTACGTATTGTTTGAGTCATCATGTTAAAACAAAGCACTGTAGGCCCTATTGGGTGATGCCGTGCTATGTTGGACCTAATATATTGTGGCCAAAGTCAAAGTTGATATATGCCAACTAAGATGTAATTTGTGTCTAAATTTCTTCATTTTTATTTTTAATTCTAAAGTTATTTTATTACCATAGTGAATATTTCTTTACCTTGGTGACTAATATAAAAATATAATTTCTTACAAGTACATGTTAACTTTAAGGTTTACTGTGAAATTTTGGTCTCAATTTAACAGAACAATGACCATCTTGCTTATCTAATGATATTACATTGACACCCAAGATATTGCACACAATTATCCTTCATGTTAGAAACCTAAATCTATTGGTTTCCTGGGATTAATAAAATAATTCAGAATAATCCAGATCCAGTGTAAAATCATTAAACATTTAAACAGCATGTAGCCCAACTGGATGGCTAGTAGTACACACTTATTCTAATCACTGGGAAGTCCCAGGCTTCCTAAAGGGTAATAGACACATTTCTTCTAACTTTGTGACTTTGTGTTAGACTCTCATGTAGCTTACCAGATCAAGGTCCTCCTTTCGGACCACCTCCACACTAGCCAGGAGTCCCGAGAACCTCTTGGAGAGGAATGTGGTCACGTCCTGCTGCACTTCCTTCTTGGTCATCACGAAGAAGTAGGGACGGTATGGCAGTGACACCTATCATCAGAAAATGTTTAATATATGGAGGTGAGGCACAAGCACATATTGTATTATATTATTTAAGTAAACAGGTCTTGCATAAATAATACTAATGCATCATTTGTTGCTTCAATGATAGGCTACCAATCCAAAGAGATGAGTATATATTAGACATTATCTTTCCCCAAGAACCAAAACTTCCCAAGCTCCTGCGTCCCTGCTCACATTAACAGCAAGTGCGTCCCGGGTCAGAGATTGTTAAGGTTCATAGACTGGGGAAGCAAACTAGACTTTTAAATCTGTCACATGTTGCCTCTACAAGGGCAATAAGTGGATATGAGGATGTGTACAAGAATCCTTTTTTTTATATCTACTTATGTTAATGAGAATCCCTTTATTTGTCAGAATTCTCTTTAATGAATGTCAGATTTATTTTGCACACCATCGTTTATCAGTATTGTATTGCATATAAATCTTTTAAGGGATGTGCTAATAAAATGTTTTCAGATTCTTTCAGATCAACCACCAGCTATACCTTCCATCAATTTGTCCGGGTGTACTCTCCCCTGCTCAAAATACTGGATCGGCCACTGCAATGGATAAATAATGATATATTATCCTCACCTTAAATCTTGATCCATCTTCCTGTATGAAGTAGTAATCCACTGCACTCACCAACCTCCTGTCCTCATCCAATATTTCGGTCTGCAAAATATAAAAGATAGATTGATAAATATGCACGGGATAGGAGTGAGGGGGGATTGCTATATGGAAGTTAGGATGCTGGAGTATAAGGAGAAAATCTCTTCAGATGTTTTCCCACTGAGGGACATGGCATAGGCTATTACTATAATACTGTACAACAATATGTAAACAACAAAATATACATTAAATATACAGTACAGCTATGTGTAGGATGTGTGTCAAAAATGATAAAAATGCATTCTACAAATATTCCATACAATACTGTACATTATAGTGAATTAAAATTTAATGTGGAGGAGAAACCAGTAGATAAAGTGACACTGCAAAAAATAAATAAATAAATTAACTGAGACTGCTGTTAGAGTTTAGTAGTAACTGTTGGTATAATAGTACAGTGCCTTTGAGGTCATTACATCACAGGACCTACAGGATGCATATTGAGCAGCCAGCCAACCATCTCGGGAGCTCCCTTGTAGCGTACAAAGCCATACTTGGCATCAATGACATCGTTCTCCAGACTCTGCTGCAGTCGTCGATCTGATCCTTCATCTACCACACTGTCACAAGGGAAAGGGTATACATACGTTATTCACACACAGGTTATATTCATTATGTTAACTATATGATTACTGATTTTCATTCAATTTTGTTAGGAGGAACACTTCCAAAGAAAAGCCCACATTTTTATTTCAACTTTTTTAGTATTACCCATCATTTCCAGGTTTTATTATGTTGAAATAATGTAAGTGATAAAGTGCATATTGACCATAATTGATTCTTCCCCATGAAGAACCTGGACTGAGGGGTAAAACAAGTACAGTAAATGGCATATGGTATCAAATTGTTAATATTTATAATATGTTCTAACGTTAGAGTTAACCTGACTATACCTAACCTGACCTAAGTTGACCTAACCTAATCTGGAGCATGGGCAGACTACAAGGACCTAATCAGGGCAAACATAGGGGGGATTCTAAACCTGGTTTTTTTTTCGGTATTAATTGAATGAATTGCCGTTATTTAGTACTTTGCTATTCCTTCTTAGTTTATCAGGAAACTCGGTAAATATCTTCCTTTTTTGTGGCTCCTCTTAACAAATACCAAAGAGTTATTGTATTCCTTCTTATATATACAGTATAGTTTATCATGGAAGTTTAAGCTAGGCAAATCAAAATTAAACACACACACACACACACACACAAAGCCTACGAAAAAATAAATAAAAAAACAAAGACATGGACATCAAACATTGCATCCTTTCCTATTATTTATCTCTCTCTCACTTATTAGTTTATCCTGAAAGTTAAAGTCACTCTATCAAAATTAAAGAAACTGTCACACACAAAGACACAAACACAGAACCTAATAAGTAACAAAAATAAATAAAAAAAAACACGAGAACAAAACAAAAATCGTAACCTTTCTTTCCTATTATTATTATTATTATTATTATTTATATTTAATACTCACCCTGCCTCTCCTCCATCCTTATTATTCTTCTCAAACTTATCAGAACGAAATTTCCCTG
Source organism: Petrolisthes cinctipes (assembly GCA_033782935.1). Classification (NCBI taxonomy): domain Eukaryota; kingdom Metazoa; phylum Arthropoda; class Malacostraca; order Decapoda; family Porcellanidae; genus Petrolisthes; species Petrolisthes cinctipes. The sequence goes on along the minus strand of JAWQEG010006746.1, from coordinate 10,227 downwards.
AGTTTTGGAGCACCATTTTGCATTATTAACCGACTAAAAATGATTAAAATAAGGGATGGTTATGATTGGATTTTTGTCACTATTATTTTTAACGCGCGCCAAAATTCCGTTCGTGTCAATCCGCTGAAATCCGGATGCAGACCAAGGTGGATTTTTATGTTATTTTGTTCGTTTTTTTTATTTCTTTTGGGTTTGCATATGATTAATAAACATTTTGTGATATGTGGACTTTATCTGTATTCTGTAGATTAGTGTGGATCAAAATACCGTTCGTGTAAATCCGGATGCAAAGCAAGGTGGATTTTTATGTTATTTTGTTCGTTTTTTTTATTTCTTTTGGATTTGCCTATGATTAATAAACATTTTGTGATATGTGGACTTTACCTGCATTCTGTAGATTATGTGTGGTTGCTGAAAAAGGTGGATTCTTCGTTTTTGTTTTCTTTCTTTTTGGTTCACATATGATTAATAAACATTTTGTGATAAGTGAACGATACTTGTATTCTTTAGATTTAAAAAAATAATTATGTGATTAGCTGAAACGTACACATACAGGAAGGAAATGCTGATGACAAAGTAATAAGGGGTAGTGAGAATGCGGTTAGCAGGAGAAGGCTAGAGTAGAGAGCGGGAGATCTAAAGTTGAGTGTGGATGCCCTGGATGGATTAAAATGGTCCTACTCTTTGGTTGCAAGCTAATCTAATTGTGAATGATACCATCTTGCTGGTAGAAAGCCAAAGGAGAGCTGCAGAGGATGGTGAACAGGATTGGGCCAAGCAGATCGATCATAAATCTCGTACTTAAGGCGGCTTCACACGGGGCAATACGGGGCTGGTTTTGCTACCCGCTAGCAAGATTTTTCCAGCCGCAAGCAAAATTTGACGATGGCGGCTGAAATTGCTAGCCGGGTTGGGAAGACCGACCCACGGTATAATGACTCTATAGTCATTATACCGTGGACCGACCTGTCTGTGTTTTTCAGCCGAGTAGCGGCAAGAACTGAGTATGGTGCTTCCTTTATCCCAGTTCTTCGGCAAACCTCTCTTTTTATTCTTTTTCCTACCTTCTTTTCGTCATGACTTTCTTCTTCTTCTCTGTATTTTCCCGTTCCCTCGTTTCCTTCCATCCTCATGTATATATGTAGCTTGTGTAACATGTATTCCTATCCACCATATGCCTACTTTTTAAGGAAGTCTTTGACTTTTTGAGAGACATTGATATTTTGAATAACAAAATTATGATCTCAAAATCCAGTAATCGTAACAATAATTGATTACTAATCGATTATTTTCTGTAAATTAAGTAATCAGTAATCGCGACTACTAAAATCTGGTGGTATCGCCCACCACTACAATCTTGTTTGTTTACACGGCCTTATAGCGGCTAGTCCAAGGATAATACACTATAATTTAATAGTCCGTAGTTGATATTGTAGTCTATTATAGTCTATTATCCTTGGGCTAGTCTGCCAGCTCAGCTGCTGATTGCTCCCGCTCGTGTGTAGGTTTTTGTCGAAAACTGCCGCTAACTCAGACTAGACAGGGCTGGCTGGAAACTAGCGGGTAGCAAAACCAGCCTCGTATTGCCCCGTGTGAAGCCGCCTTTACTGTTATTAAGGGGAGATTCTCTTGTTGGTGAATTGGAAGGTCTCCGAGTCCTCCAAACTATACCAAACAACATACACCATCAATGGTACTAATAGGGGATTTGTTGTTTCGTGGCATAGTTTAGAGGAATTAGAGACCTTCCAAATCACTAACATTATAATCTCCCCTAAAGGCATAAGACAGAACAACATGGCATACACTGACGAGTCTCGAATTTGGGCAAAGTATGAGCGAAGAATGAAGCCTTTGCCTGGATATGTTAAGAGTGTTTGGTTCTGGGCAATAGATTAACTCCATGAGGGAAGAGATACAGAACTGTTGAGTAACAATGGTCATCAATTCCTCAATCAATAATTTTATCAACAGAATCATTATAATATAGCTTACACTTTTGGGGCTGTATTTGAGATATAAACGAGTACAGAAGATGCATGCAATCCAAGGGCTCTTCGGCTCAAATTAAAATGGCAACGAGTTACAGTATCAAGTTTATTAAGGATGTACATCATCGTTAGACTTCTAACACTTGAATGGCCAGTACTGTTTTCTAATGACAGCTTGACCATAACCAATTAAATTTCCATTAGCTGGTTCATATTGACAAATGGATGAACATAATGGATAGGAGGGAAAACATAAGGAAGAGCTCAAGTTGTACAATTATTATCTAACACTATGGGCTACACTGGACCTATAAGATCTTTACATGACTTGAATTATTCCCTATGATTTCCCTCTCATCTATTTCCTTCACTTCTGTTAGCCTACTTTGACTGACATTCCTCAATTACAATTAAAATAAAAGAACAAAACTCAGTCTGGTTTGATTGGGAATAACAACACTCCTGGAAGCGACCGTGCAATTCATATATTATTAATATTATTTATTATCTCCAAGACATATACAGTATATCACAGGAGAGGAAGTCACCCCTCAAATAGATTGTTGATAAATAATACACAACTCGGTGCAACAGGACGGCAATGGTTAATGTTTGTTATATAGCTAACCCTTTAATGATGGCTCACGTACAGTCTCGGCACATAGTCCTTGACCAGGGTGTAAGGGGACGTCTGTTCAAGGACTTAGTGTCGCGACTGTACGTCTAATACATCTCATTCTTAACATTTTTGGGGGGAAACTTTTTTTGGTAAACGATGAAAGTCTGTCTGTCAGTTTTTATTACCAAAGGCCTATTCATGTAACATATTGATTACGTTCTTTCCTTTTCGTTATTGTTGCAACCGTGGAAGTACTGCTAACGTATTGTCTATTATATTTTTACTAATTAATAAAGTTGCAAGAGGAAGGTTTCTTTATCCTTCATAAAAGTTACAACACAAAATCCAATCAGCAGAAAGTTCCCCTCTGTTAGCGGGACACCACCAGACACACACACATGCACCGTCGTTCAAAGGGTTAATTAAGAGGGAAATTTTGTGTTGGTAAATCTGGAACAAATGAATCTTCCAAACTATTCCAACCAACAGAACATCATTACTTTTGCTCTTCTGGTCCTCCTGTTTCCTAGCATACTTTGGAGTAATCAAGGCACTCCAATGTACCAAAAAAAGAATTACCACCTTAATTAACTTCTGTGGACAAAATATCTGATTCCCTTCGGTATTTGGCCTGATAATTATTCAGTATATAAACAGAACACTCAGTTCAGAATGTCTCGCCGAATTTTAGACACTTCCAGATATAATAAGGTTATGTTATTCTGAGTAAGTACAAGTGTTTTAAGGGCGAATTTTCTTTTCTCATAATACGGTTATGTTATTCTGAGTAAGTACAAGTGTTTTAAGGGCGAATTTTCTTTTCTCCTTCATGCAGTCATAGAGAAGAAACCGAAGAGTACATGGACATCAATATAATCTTCAATATAATAATACCTACTCGTATATCAAGCAAAAAAACACCAATACGTATGGAAAACATTAAAAATTTAACTGACACAATAAATCATTTCTGGAATAGTCTAAAATGTTTCATTGGACACGCTGTATGTTTGGTTTGACCTTATTAACATAAAGTTGAGATATGTATGTAATGATGGGTAGTATATCATGGACGGACACACAGCCCCCTCGCCCAGGATGTAAACAACTCACATTAATGACTGTATGGACTACTCTTAACATAAAGTTGAGATAATGTATGTAATTAACTCAAGGTAATGTATGGACTCTTCTTTCTATTCACATAAAGTTAAGATGATGTATGTAATTAACTCAAGGTAATGTATGCACTCTTCTTTCTATTCACATAAAGTTGAGATGATGTATGTAATGAACTCAAGGTAATGTATGCACTCTTCTTTCTACTCACATAAAGTTTGAGATAATGTATGTAATCATGGGTGGTAGATGTAGACAACTCACAATAATGTCTGGACTCCACTTTCTATCCCACATCTTGGTTGCTGGTTACACATACATACATACATCCGACGTCTCCAATATCCGGGGTATCAAATCAGTCTGGACCAGCTACACAACACAACACACACACACACACACATTCAGGGAAATAATAATGACTAACAGCTCAATTAAAAAATGTCTATCATCACATTACAACACAGTATGGCACACTATACAGACCCTCAGGCAGGAGAAGAAGCCCCTTTATGGTGGAACAACAACAACAAACAATTATTATTCCCCCCAGTAAGAAGAAATATAAATAACCTTCTTATGTTTGGTTTCTGTCATGCTTGTGTGTGGTTTCTGTCATGGTCAATTATTATTCCTTTCACGATGGAGTTCCTGGGAGGGTGTGAAGCATAATTAGCACTATATTGTCGGACTGATGGACGGAGATACTTATACTGTATACATAATCTACGAGTATACAGCTAAAAGGAAGGTTTAATGTAGTTCGTGGCATACTCGAGGGGACGTAACTTGTGGCCAAATTGAAGGGCTACTGATTCCTCCAAACTATGCCAGGAAACAACGACCTCAATGTAACTATAAGACGAGATCTGTTTCGCGACATAGTTTGGAGGATTCAACAGCCATCCAATATACCATCACAAGTTTCTCCCCTTAAGAACCCTGCATGTGATCGTGTATGAGACTCGGTGGCTTCTGATTCCTCCTGACCATGCCACGAGACAAGCTCCTTCAATATAGGTGTGTGTGTTTCGTGGCAATATTTGAAGGACTCATTAAACCTCCAATTTTCTGACTACATCACAGGGTCCCTTAATTATCAAGTGGCACTGGAATAGTCAACACAATTAAGAATACATAAACATACTATAATCATTCATCAAATTCCTAATGGTAAACTTCTCACTAACAACTTGGCAATATTCAGGCATCACTATACCTCCCTTATCAGTAAATTAAATTAAATATTCAACTATGTCCTCCATGCACAATGTCTTCTCTTGTCAACTCTGATGGATTAAGGGGAAAGTTTTGTGTTGGTAATTCTGGAGCAACTGAATCCTCCAAACTATTCCAAGCAACAGAAGACCATTTAATATTTTTGCTCATCTGGTCCTGTTTCCTTTAGCATACTTTGGAGGAATCAAGGCACTCCAATGTACCAAAATAGAATTACCACCTTAATAACACATTCAATGAACCGTGATAACAGTGGGAGCTCATCTATACAGTACACTATAGGCCTATATATATGCAATTCTTTACATATATTTACTCATCCATGTATCAAATAACTTCATGGCCTTTAGTGGCAACGTTCCCCAGAGTGTTGGGGCTTGTACTAAAGGTCAATAAAGAACCTAAAAAGAAAAGAGGCCTATTTCACCTGAAGTTCCCTTTTTGATTGATTGGTTCAATCCGAATATATTATAATTATGTCATGTCAGAATTTACACTCACCGACCGAATTGTTCAGTATCCACACTGACTCATTAATTAAATATACCAAACAGATCCATAAAAATCATGATCACAGCACAGTTCACTCACTAAAATCATCGTACACACAGATCAATCAATTATTTTACGTCACTCCAGTTCAGTTCAATGCATTCTAATATTTACAGACTGACAACACAAATCTTTTTACATATCACTATCATACACTCACTACTTTTCACGATCACGTCAACAAAAATTTTAAATATATTCTTTTCGAGCTGAGTACTGCATGCTGTCTTCTCTGCCTCTTTCCTACTTCATAATTTCTCTGTCTCCTGATTTCTCTGTTTTCCTTCTGTTTTCTTCCATTCTGTTTTTTCCTACATTACTGCATCCTTTTCCGTTTCTTTTCTCTTCCTTCTATGCCTTCCTTCCTCTGCTATATATATGCTTTCTTCTGTCTTGTTTTCCAATTGTTCTTGCTACGTTTTCGGCCTCCTTTCTTCCTGCTCACTTTCTCACTGCTCATGGTCCTGTTCGTCTTCGTCTTCATTGTGTTGTTGGTCTTCATAGTCGTCCGTTTCGGCCTCCTGGTATTGCTGGTACTCGGACACAAGGTCGTACATGTTAGCTTCGGCCTCGGTAAACTCAAGTTCCTCCATCCCCTCACCCGTGTACCTGATGGGGAGGGAAGAAGAGGAGAAGGAGGAGGTGAGAAGGGGAAGAGGTAGATGATAGGGGAGGAGGAGGAGGTGAGAAGGGGAAGAGGTAGATGATGGGGAAGGAGGTGGAGGAGGAGGAAGGTGGATGAAGTGAGAGGTGGAGCAGGAGGAGGAGGAAGAAAGGGAAGAGGTAGTTGTTGGGGGAAGGAGGTGAGAGGTGGAGCAGGAGGAGGAAGAAAGGGAAGAGGTAGTTGTTGGGGGAAGGAAGTGGTTATGGTGAGGGGTGAGAGGAGGAGGAGGAGGAGGAGGAGGAGGAGGAGGAAGAAGGTGAAGAGGTAGATGATGGGGAAGGAGGTGGAGGAGGAGGAAGAAGGGGAAGAGGTGGTGGTGGTGGTGAGAGTAGGAGGAGCAGAAGGAAAAAAAGGAGTTGAGAAGGAAGAAAGGTAAGGGGTAGATGATGAGGGAAGGAGGTGGTTATGATTAGGGGTGAGAGGAGGAGGAGGTGAGGGGTAAAGGAGGGAAAGGGGGAAATTGATGATGATGATGATGAATATTTTGGGAGTGGGGAGGGTAGTTTGTTCTATACACAATAATTATGCTATACCAACTAGACATTAATTAATCATTCGAAGATTAAAGAAGCTAACACCCTACATACACACACACACACACACACACACACACACACACACACACACACACACACACACACACACACACACACACACACACACACACACAAGCATCTTCAGATATTCATTCTTCAGAGGAAAATAATTATGTAAATATACCCTGTCATGAGACTGATGAGAGGTGCATGGTAGCTATAGGACATTACGACTTTAGCAGGACCTTTCATCAAAATAATACCATAATACACCTTTGACCAAAACATTACCATAATCCAAAGCAGTACATAACAGACCAAAACAGTACCATAAACCACACACCACCACTACAGACCACACACATACACACACACACCAGCTGTACCCCAGACCATGAGAGAACCATAAAGGACAGTAGTAGTAGTAGTAGTAGTAGTAGTAGTAGTAGTAGTAGTAGTAGTAGTAGTAGTAGTAGTAGTAGTAGTCGTAGTAGTAGTAGTAGTAGTAGTAGTAGTAGTAATTGTAGAAGTAATAGTAATAGTAGTAGTAGTAGTAGTAGTAGTAGTAGTAGTAGTAGTAGGAATAGTAGTAGTAGTAGTAGAAGTAGTAGTAGTAGTAGAAGTAATAGTAATAGTAGTAGTAGTATATACAAACCAGTGAAGGAATGCTCTGCGACGGAACATAGCAGCGAATTGGTCTGCCACTCTAATCACCAACTCCTGTATAGCCGTAGTGTTGCCTATAAACGTCCCAGTCATCTTGAAGCCTGTATGTAGAGAGGGTCATAGGGGAAACAAGTGTAAGTTGTAGAAGGCGACGATGAAGATATAACTAATTAACTGACTATTATATTAGTAGTGTTATCTTTTAGTAAACATTTTTAATATGTAATTGTTTTCTTCAAGGCTGTATATATAGGGTGATAGAGAAATAATGTTACAAGAGAATAGAACACTGCATTGAATGTTGTTATTGTTATTATTATTATTATTATTATTATTGTTGCTGTTGTTGTTGTTGTTGATATTATTATTTTCATTATTATTATTATTATTATTATTATTATTATTATTGTTATTGTTATTATTATTGTTATTGTTATTATTTTCATTGTTGTTGTTATTATTATTGGTGTTGTTATTATTATTATTATTATAACTATTATTATTATTATTATAACTATTATTATTATTATTATAACTATCATTATTATTATTATTATATCAACAAGTGTGTGAGTGACAGTACCTCGGGGTGGGATGTCACAAACAGCTGTCTTCACATTATTGGGGATCCACTCCACAAAGAAGGCTGAGTTTTTGCTCTGTACATTTACCATCTGTTCATCCACTTCCCTCATGGACATCCTACCACGGAACACTGCAGCCACTGTCAGGTATCTAACCAAAAAAAAAAAAAAAAAGTAAAAAAAAAAAAATAATAAACATATATATATCTAGCCAAAAAATGGTAACAAAAATAAGTATATATATCTAGCCAAAAAAGGGTAACAAACAATAATAAACATATATATCTAACCAAAAAAAAAATTAACAAAAATTAATAAACATATATATCTAGCCAAAAAATGGTAATGAAAATAAGTATATACAGTCGTGGTCAATAATAATCATCCACATATGGGTATCTCAAACAATTTACTGTCTAATGTTTTCACGTTCATATATGATGTTATTGTTTTAAGTAGTGCATAGCTGCTTGTAGTTAATTAAAAGATGGTACTTAACCTATTTATTGGAAAGTTTATCAGCTAAGGAACAGAGGGAAACAGTAAAAATTTTACGTGAGTTACTCCTACATGAATGATTATTTTTGACCGCGACTGTGTATCTAGCCAAAAAGGGGTAACAAAAATAAACATATATATATCTAGCCAAAAAGGGGAAAACAAAAAAAATTAATATATATACTGGTATGCATTATTGTGACTTCATATTATTATTAATGTTGTCATTGTTCTCTTTCATGATATTTCTGCAATTCTTTACATATATTTACTCATATTAATATCTCACCATGTATCAAATAACTTCATGGTGGTGTTTAGAGGTAATGTTCCCCAGAGTGTTAGAGCTTGTACTAAAGGTAAATAAAGAACTTAAAAAAAATAAAGCAGTGTTCTCCTCTTACTGAGTGAAATAATGTACACCAGTTCACCTTATTTCCGTCTCTTTTTTTTTCTTAGTTTGTGTAATGTAAACCCAAAACACTACATAATCATTTATACAATTCGTGAATGTTGGAATGTATCAAAGCATGCATTCAACTACAGTACATAATAATTAATACATTTTTTATTCACGTATGTTGCAATGTATCAAAACGTATTTAAATGGACCCCGTGATGAGAAGTTAATTAAGGGACCCTGTGATCGTGTATGAGACCTGGTGGCTTCTGATTCCTACTGTCTATGCCACGAAACAAGCTCCTACCATAAAATAGGTGGTGTTTCGTGGCAATATTTGAAGGACTCGTTTACCTCCAGTTTTCTGACTACATCACAGGGTCCCTTAAGGGTAGAGTACAGTGTTGGCAAATCTGAAGCAACTAATTCCTCCAAACTATTCCAAGCAAAAGAACACCATTATTTTTGTCATCTGGTCCTGTTTCCTGGTATACTTTGGAGGAATCAAGGCACTCTAATGTACCCAAAGTTTACACACCCCTTAAACCTACCTGCCATTGCGAGGATCACAGGCACACATCATATTCTTAGCATCGAACATCTGTAAGGTGAGCTCCGGCACCGTGAGGGACTGGAAGCTTTGGGAGGAACGTGAAGTCAGTGGCGCGAAACCCGGCATGAAGAAGTGGAGGCGAGGGAAAGGAACCATGTTTACAGCCAACTTCCTCAGATCAGCGTTCAGTTGCCCGGGAAACCTGTATGTATGTGGCGGGAAATGTACGGATTGGTAAAGGGGATAGAGTAGGATAGAATGAGAGATAGATAGGAAAATAGACAGGTAGAGAGATGGTTAAGGATGGTATGGATTGGTAAATGGGTAGAGTAGGATAGAAAGAGAGAGATAGGAAAATAGACAGGTAGAGAGATGGTTAAGGATGGTATGGATTGGTAAATGGGTAGAGTAGGATAGAATGAGAGATAGATAGGAAAATAGACAGGTAGAGAGATGGTTAAGGATGGTACGGATTGGTAAAGGGGAGAGAGTAGGATAGAATGAGAGATAGATAGGAAGATAAACAGGTAGAGAGATGGTTTAGGATGGTATGGATTGGTAAATGGGTAGAGTAGAATAGAATGAGAGATAGATAGGAAGATAAACAGGTAGAGAGATGGTTTAGGATGGTATGGATTAGTAAGGGGATAGAGTAGGATAGAATGAGAGATAGATAGGAAAATAGACAGGTAGAGAGATGGTTTAGGATGGTATGGATTGGTAAATGGGTAGAGTGAGATAGAAAGAGAGATAAATAGGAAGGCAGGCAGACAGGCAAAGAGGAATTAAGATGGTTAAATGAATGT
>JAWQEG010006745.1:2500-52100 GCA_033782935.1 Petrolisthes cinctipes | reverse complement strand
GTACTCTGCATGCACCAATCATTCTTCAGTTGCATTGCCTTCATGATCATTTGGGCGTAAATAAGAGGATAGTACAGAACACTCTTGGTCCATTAGAGTGCCTTAATTCCACCTGCAAAGTATAGGTACCAGGAAAACAAAAAATAATAGTGGAGCCCTGTTGTTGCTTGGAATATAATTATAGTTTGAAGGAATATCTGTTGCTCCAGTTTTACCAACACTATTCTATACCCCCTTAATTATGTAAATCCCATACTAACTAACAAACCATATAATTATGTACCTAGGCAGCCTCTCCAACAACAAACAAACAACAACAACAACAAATACCTGGTATGGTGTAGTTTTGTTCCTCGCCCGTCTCGGTTGAAGAGACCACCAGCGTTGGGGAGTAGCCGTAGAATTCTAGGAAGGTGCACGTGAAGGGCTCCCCGGTCGACACAAGTTCGGGGCAGGACAATTTCAGTTCGAGATGGGGATGGTACACCGTTACCTGGAGGGCCACAACCACTCCCGTCTTGGGCTCAGTCACTGCCAAAAAATAATCACCATGTATGTGTGTGTGTGTGTTAGTGGAGAGCGTAGTTTAGGGAAGATTTTCTTGTTGGAAAAATGGAGGGCTACTGACTCCTAACTATGCCAGGAAACAGACAACCTTAAGGTTACTAATTGGGTAACTGGCTGTTTCCTGGCATAGTTTGGAGGAATCAGAGACCTTCCAATTCACCCACAAGAGAATCTCCCCTAAAGGACCCTGTGATCGTGTAAGAGAATTGGAGGCTTCTGTTTCCTCTTCACTATGGCACGAAACAAGCTCCTTCATCGTTGGTGGTGTTTCGTGGCAATGTTTGAAGGACTCGGTAACACTCAATTTTTTATTTTTAATCCTACATCATAGAGTCCCTTAACCCTTTCCCATCCGACCTATGTGGATATTTCGTTTTCATGTGTGGGTACCTGTGGATATATATGGACGAAGTTATGTGGATAGACGAAATGAAATGGAACGCTCACACGCGGGACAAACGACCAGAATGTAAACAAACTACTCTACTTCTCAATGAAGTACATTGAAATTACCCTACTTGTGCCTTCATTGCCCTACGGTTTTCTCTAATTACATATATTCATTATTACATATTATTATTATTATTATTATTATTATTATTATTATAATGTCTGCAGTGGTTATCACTATCTCTCTCTCTTGTTTCTGAGTTACTAGGTGATATCAGTAGGAAAATAACTTAGCGGTGTGGGGACGTTGTGGTGGCAAAGGAATTCCAACTATTATTTATTGTATACTGAATAAATCAGTCGTTACTTAGTTTTAGTAGTTCTAGGACAAAAATATATATATTCATATACACATATGAGTGAAAAACAAACAGGCAAAATCTTATGTATTGTTGATAATAAAATATGTACCCTGTACTGTAAGATGCAGTTACTTGAGTATGGCAATACTGTACTCCCTCTCCCTCTCCCAGTTATACCAAGTCTGATGGACGAAATTTCCCTAACATTTTGCCTCAATTATTCCCGGATTAATCTTGAACATTGACGGTCTTTTTGGAATTATTTTCGTCTGGTAGAAATTTCCCTGTTTACTCTTGAACAATCTTTATATAATTTCCCTGTGTGGACTTCAAAATTCCCTACATCAGACAGCTTTACTCCCTGCACCTGGCAACAGTGCCCTACCCTCCCATCCCAAGTCTTTCTTTCTGCAGGCGACAGGCGATCATACCGAAATTATATAAACGTAAAAAACTAAGAAAATTTGATAATGTTTTTATGTTATCAAGTTTATCTATTTCAAAAATTAATAATATTTGAAGCACAGCGAGACGATAAGTTCCACCGACAATAAAAAAAAAAAAAACCAGTATTGCCAGTCTACTGGAATTTCACTAGTTTTCGTGATTTTTTTTTTTAAATTCGTTCTCGGAATTTTAGAATTTCATAAAATATAGGTTATACGATGGATAGAGACACCGGATTTGAAAGTAATTATATGCTAGGATTTATTCTCTATATTTTAGCCATAAACATTTCTTCCTACAATGTTTATTTTAAAGAATAGTTAATTTCTGGGCATTTCATCGAGGGTGGGCCATAGATGGCCGAGGACGGATGGTTTAGTGTTAAGAGGGTAGTACATTAGAGTTTCTTGATTCCTCCAAAGTACGTATAGGCTGTGCCAGGAAACAGACAGGTCCAGATGAACAAAAATAATCGATGTTCTGTTGCTTGGAATACCTTGGAGGAATCAATTGCTCCAGACTCAGGGCCTCCGAGTAGAAAAAAGGGGGTGGGGTGTCTGTTGTTGATGTGGGCGACTTGGAGCCCACGTAGCCTTCTGGACAATGCAAGAAAACAGAGGAGTAGTCTGTTGTCTGGCATAGGTTGGAGGAATCAATAACTCTCCAATTATCATCACAAATGTTTTTCCTGGCCTAAAATATGTATAGTTTGTGAAGTATGTGAAGTTTGGCAGGACTAAAGTATGTGAAGTAACAGCTAAGTGACTTATTAGTAGTGAATTGGAGGCTACTGATTCCTAAAAACCGTGTCAGGAAACAGGAGACTCCAATGTTACTAAATAAGGGAATCTGTTTCATGGTAAATGTGTAAAGGAATTAGTAGCCTTCCAAATAATTAACCTTCCAGAGAGTATCAACATAATTATCTTCCTCACCTCTGCTCACTCATTCATTCCATTTTCTTCCATTACCCTCTCTCTCTCTCTCTCTCTCTCTCTCTCTTGTAGCCATGAACTAACTAACTAATTGACTACAAAACTCTTCTTCTCATTCACCTGTAATGAAGTAGTCTCTCTCTCTCTCTCTCTCTCTCTCGTGTAGCCATGAACTAACTAACTAACTAACAACAACAACTCATCACCTGTAATGTAGTAGTCTCCCTCCAGAGGGTACCGTATGGCTTCTACTGAAACACCGGATATTTTGTTGAACTGCCCTGTGCCGTCACCAAAGTCCAAGATGTAGTCCATGTCGCTGTTGATGTTCACGTATACTTCACTGCTCTCCACCACTTCGACCTGTAAAACAACAACAATAACAACAACAACAGGTCAAGTCAAATATATATATATATATATATATATATATATATATATATATATATATAACCTTTAAAACATAAGTCATATATATATATATATATATATATATATATATATATATATATATATATATATATATATATATATATATATATATATATATATAACCTGCAAAACACAAATTAAAAAAAAATCTACTTTACTCTCTCTCTCAAAAAGAAAGTTACCATGTGGCCAAAATTATACTCTCTCTTCATCTCTCTCTCTAAAAAAAAAAAAAAAAATCACCACCTACCTTCTCCCAAAACACACACACACACATCTCTCTCTCTCTCTCTCTCTCTCTCTCTCTCTCTCTCTCTCTCTCTCTCTCTCTCTCTCTCTCACCTGGACGCCCTCGTAGTCCCTGAAGACGAGGTTGATGTTAGGTTTGACTACCGTCTTCACTAGGTACACATTGAGGAATTCCGCCTCGCCTCCACACGCTTCCCCGCCCACACATTGTTCCAAACACAAAACCATACCCACTGGTTCCAGGCCTGGGTGGGTGAGAGAGAAAGAGAGAAAGTATATTAATTAGAGAAATTGAGTAAAGAGAGAGAGAGAGAGAGAGAGACAGAGAGAGAGAGAGAGAGAGTAATGTGTGTGTTGTGTTATGGGAGAAGGCAGAGCCGTGTATATTAGTGCATTTGTCGCGGCTTCTAGCCGCTTAAATTGTATTTATTGGTTTGTGAAACCAGTACAGCTGGTTGCTATAGAATATGCCCCTTCACAAGCCCAGGCCCCGTGTAGGCATAATCTGGGTTGGAAGGGTCAATTCCGTGACGTTCATCAGAAGTAAATAAAAATTCAAATCTGGCGCTGTACTGATAGTGGAGCCACCTGGAGGTGGTGAGGTGAGGTATTAAGCCCCTCCTCCGCTGAATACCGCTCGTCCACTCAAATGAGAAAGAAGTGAGTGTCTGCCGCATCGGGAGGTGGGTGGGACAGTAAAAGCTGTACTGGTTTCACAAACCAATAAATACAATTTAAGCGGCTAGAAGCCGCGACAAATGCACTATTATTGGTATAGTGAAACCAGTACAGCTGGTTGCTAAGCATGCGATGCGGTAGGTGGGAGGTGAGGTGGAGGCAATCACGTGCTAGTTAAGAGTGGTTGAGAGCGGAGGGCAGGAAAGGTAACCGAGCCCGGTGAGGCAGCAGCTAACGCCCCTCCCGACACTGGCTAGGTGAAAAGCCGTGGTGGGGGAGAAGTAGCGTATACCATAAAACCGTAGACCATTCTGTTATAGACCAGAATTGTTACACATAAAGTCTTTATAGGTAGACTCAAGGGTTCGGGTCTAGGAGAGGAGGGGGGAGGTTCCCATGGATACTCCCCCCCCCCCCTTTCCTTCCCCCCCCATCCCCCCCCCCCCCCCCCCTTATTCAAGTCTTCTGAGTTAGGGCTATGGCCCTCGCTCAGGTAATGTAATCCCGAGGGGATGAAGGAGGACACTAGGATCCAGATATCCTGTGTAATAATATCTCCTGTCACTCATCTTAGTTAATAATTGTTTGGAAAATGAATACACAAGAATTCCGTAACAATGTAATTTATTATATATTCTCTTTCACCATATGTACACGTGAAGAATGGGGATGAGTATGAAGCTGTACAAGATGTGGATGAGGTCTGGGATGATGTGACGGGACTTAAATCACCCGACCTTTTCTCTTCGGGCGGCCCCTCCCCCCCATGTGTCTCCCGCGGGGACCCTGGGGAATAGGAGGTGGAGTACCCATAGCCACACAGGGGGTAGGGGAGAGCGAGTGGAACAGGTACCTCGTCCTGAAGGAAGAAGTGGACGCCCAGCCCCCTAAATCCCTGACCCTCTCCACCGAGTGAGTCCTGAGGAAGGCGAGGGAGGCGGCCACGCCCCTAACGCTGTGAGCCCTCGGGGCGTGTCCGGGATCCCCGTTCTCTATCACTCGGCAGAGAAGGCGAGCGATTGACCTAGGGAAGAGAGGGTTACCGGACCTAGAGTTGTAGAAGAGGTGGTCCGGAGAAGCCCCTCTCGTCGCCTCCACGTATGCAACAAAGGCGTGGACTGGGCAGAGGGGGTGGAAATTTCCATCCCTCAGGAACGAGGGTACTGCGAGAGGGCCAATTCTGTCGTCAGCCTGCTCGTTCTTAGCTAGAAAAGCAGGGGAGGGGGAAATGGTTAAGAAAGTAAGGTTAGGGGTTACTGAAGAAAAGGCTGTGTGACGGGTCAGGGCTGCCAACTGAGAAGCCCTGTAACCTGTAGCTAAGGCGAGCAGGAAGAGAGCTTTCTGGAGGAGGTGACAAACCTCCAGAGGGACCCCCTCGAAGGTCAGGTAGGAAAGGACACGATGAAGGGACCAGGAGGGTGCCTGGGCCCGGTGAGGTGCGGTCCCCGCCCGAATCCCCATCCTCAGGAGAGAGAGAGGCCTCTCCGAAACCTTAATGTTAAAACCCAGGAGGAGGGGATCAGACAGGGCTGCGTGATGCGCAAGCACCGTCGCCGGGGCCCTGTTGGTGGAATCGGCGAGCCACGTGAGGAATTCCAGGACTGTGTCCTCCGAGATGACCCTGGAGGGGTGTCTTCGCAAGAAGTCCTGGAATCTTTTCCAGCACGATTCGTATTGTCGCACCGAAGACTGACGATGAGCCCTCAACATCTTGTCCACTGTCTCCTTAGTGAACCTTTTGCTGAGGACTCCCCGTAGAAACTCCAAGCGTGTAGTTTCAGTGACGCTTGGAGTGGTGCAGACAGGGTGCTGGAGAGGCACGCCGATCCCAACTGAAGGGGGTGCGGGCACCACCGGGACAACTCTCCGAACCACGGCTGTGCTGGCCAGCGGGGGGCTATGAGGAGAACCCTCCCCCTGAAAGTGCGCAGCTTGAGGATCGCCTTCAGGAGGACTGAAGTGGCTGGGGGTGGGAAGAGGTAGAGATGACCCCACCTGTTCCAGTCCTCCGTGAAGGCGTCCGGGCCTCCCGCCTCTGTTCTGGATGAGAAAGTCAGGAACAGAGGGAGTAGGGCCGTGGATGGGGAGGCGAATAGGTCCACCTCCGGTGTCCCGTAGCGAAGGCAGAGAGACTCGAACACAAGGGGACGCAGTTGCCACTCGACTGACGTCCCCCTGAACCTGGATAGGGCGTCCGCCCAATCGTTCTCCCGCCCTGGCACGTAGCGGGCCGAGAGGTGAATGTCCCTCTTGGCCGCTATTGCGAAAATCTGTTCTGACAGGGACAGGAGAATTTCCGACCGTACGGTGCCCTGTTTCTGTAGGCACTGCACGGCCGCAACGTTGTCCATATCGAAGCGGACGCCTATCCTGGCAAACTGAGGGTGTCTGTTGAGCCATTCCTTCGCTACCATCAACTCCCGGGCGTTGATGTGCAGTAGCCTTTCCCCTTCCTTCCATCCCCCGCACCGTTGATGTCCCAGGCAAGACTGGTATCCCCAGCCTACGTCCGATGCGTCTGTCGCCACCGTAATCCCCGGGGGAGGGAACACCCAGGGGACCCGCTGACGCAGGGCACCGGGACGTAGCCAGGGGCGAAGGAGGCGGTGGAGAGAGGGGGACACTTGCCTGGGAAGGTCCCTGTGTGTGGGGGACAGGTGGAGGTTTACCTCCCGCGTCAGCCTCCTGTGTTTCAGTCGTCCCAGGGGCATTGCAGGGGCCGCGAAATTTAGGGACCCGAGCAATGATTCCCACTGGCGGCGAGAGAAAGTACGGGAAAAATGCGCCCGGCGGACGTGGCGGAGGGTCCGGCGGGCGTTGTCTGGAGCGAGAGAGAGGGTGGCCGAAAGAGAGTCCCACTCTATTCCTAGCCAACACAGCTTGCGAGTGGGGGTGAGAGAGGACTTGGGGATGTTCAACAGAAACCCCATTTCCTCTAGCACTCCCCTCGCTACCCGGACGTTGTTTGCTACCTGCTCCTTGGAAGGGGCGTGAAGCAACCAATCGTCCAGGTACATGAGGGTGGGGACACCCGCCTCTGCCAGACGGGATGCTACCACCCTCACGAGTTTTGTGAAGACTCGCGGAGCTAGAGAAAGACCGAAAGGGAGCCTGGTAAACTGGAACGTCTCGGTCCCCACCTGGAAGGCCAGAAAGCGGCGAAACCTGGGGTGGATCGGGACGTGCCAGTAAGCATCCTTGAGATCCAGGGATGCTAACCAGTCTCCCTTCCTCAGAACTGTGCGGACCTGAGCAACCGAAACCATCCTGAAATGTAAAGTTTTCACGAATTTGTTTAGCTTGCTCAGGTCCATCACCAATCTCGTTTTTCCCTGATCCTTTTTGGGGACCGTGAATAAACGAGAAAGAAAGACCCTTCCCGTCGCCCGCTCCACTACCCCTTTTTCCCGCATTTCCCGCACAAGCGGGACGACCGAAAGTGACACTTTGGTTGAGGCAGGAGGTAGACGTAGTGGCTGTAACGGGAGAAGACAGGTGTCAGTGAGAGTACCGTTAATCCTAAT
The DNA here is from genome assembly GCA_033782935.1 of Petrolisthes cinctipes. Taxonomy (NCBI): domain Eukaryota; kingdom Metazoa; phylum Arthropoda; class Malacostraca; order Decapoda; family Porcellanidae; genus Petrolisthes; species Petrolisthes cinctipes. Next base: position 44,516 of record JAWQEG010006745.1, on the reverse strand, counting down.
CCCCCGGGGCCCGAGGGACCCGGGGTGGTTGGGGGGAGAATGACAGGAGAGGCAGAGATTTTGACCGCAAGGGAAAATCTGATTTTGACCTAACGGTAGCCCAAGGACGGGATTAGGCATAATTCATATGTCAGACAGTAAGGATGACAGTTACTCACCGGAACAGTAATCCAGGGCCATGACAGGCCCTGGCGAATTATCCTTGCTGCCCAGCCGTGGGTGGGCCAGGCTGCTGACCACCCTGTGAGGCAGCCCGGAGTGGGACCCTCAAGTGGCGCGGTCCTTCTGGGAGGGGTGGTTGAAGGACTTGGGCTTCGCGAAGGGCTTGGCGACCTGTCCCCTTCCTCGAAAAGGCTGCTGGCCCCTCTGGGAGGGCCTGTTGTGTGCTCTCGGGGGAGTGGGATAGGAGGGCCTCGGTAGCCTGGAGGGCTGGGAGGGCCTCCGGGGCTGGTAGGCTGGTCTGGCTGGCTGTGGGGCACGTGGCCTACGGACAAACAGAACGATTAGGACCCAAAATAGACCCGAAAAATCCTTTCAATTCACCCCGTGACAACTCGGGTAAGACGAACACGAGAGGTACTTACTTGGAGGTGGAAGGTTTTGGTAAATTAATTACCGTTGGGAGGGAGGCGAAGATCGTGTCTGTCGCCGGTTGGTCAAAGAGGGCGGGGGACAAGGGGACAGCTCGTACCACTCCCCTCTGTGCCATTTCTGGCGCAGATTTAGCTGCCGCTTGGCGGGCTGCCAGTCTCGCCTCGGCGAACGCCTTCGCCTCCTCCCGCATGAAGTGGGTAGCCATTGCCGCCACGCCCTCCATCACGGTGGCCATGGAAGAGAGGGTGTCACTGTAAGGGGTAAACAAAGAAAGAACCGAGCGAACCCGGGGATAAGTACCCGGGAGTAACAGGGAGACCCTTCACCCAGCATCCCTACAAACATGATACACGAGAAAGGTACTCACGCTAGCTGTACACCCGACATCTCGTGGTAGGAGTTTGTTAGGGCGTTGAGGCAGTCCCTAATCAAAGAGGCGGCTGCTCCCGTGGAGATGGTGTGGGCCAGCTCCAGACGGGTAGCAGACTCCGCCTGCCTCAATTTACCATCGGGCTCCTTCAGCTGATAGGGGACCGGGGGCTCCTTCTCCGTCTTCCACAGGCACTCCCTCAAGCCCGGGGGAGCCCGGGAATGAGGGAGGATGACGGGGAAAGACGGAGGAGGGGGCTTCCTGGGCGCGTTGTTCCTCTGGTGGTCCAGGGACTTAAGGAGAAGGGCTGGAATATCCAGGTCCCCTTCACCCTTATCCCCCGGGAAGTACGCGTCCGGGGAAAGGAGGAGAGCCGTGTTACCGTGTGAGCGGTCAATCCTCCAAGCCCCGGACAAGTGTAGCTGGCTGTACTCCACCAGGAAACCCATCGCGTCCAGGGTAGCCGCAGAGGACACCCTAGCTGAAGTGGGTAAGGGCGCTGAGATAGGACGGACCTTGTAGAAGGGAATAGCCTCGCCCTTCTCATCCGCCCCCCACTTCACCACGACGTCATCCCTCCGTATCCACACGTCTGGTTGAGCTGTGTCCGGAGACCAGGCCACCAGTCTGCCCTCCTCCGAAGAGTGGGTCCAAGCAGGAGGAAGGAGAGACCAAGAGTAGGGAAGGTATCCGTCTCCTGAAGGAGGGGGTGACGGGGACGGGGGTGCGGAGGTAACCAACTCCTCAGCTACGTCCCCCGACGGAGACTCGAGCCCTGGGGAAACGGGAGGCACGAAAAGGACTCCCACATCCCCGGGAGGACTCGAGCCCTCGACGGGAGCAGCAGCGGGAGGCGGGGGAACAGGAGCGGGTTCCGTAGCGACAGCCTGAGGTTGCGCGACGGAAGCCCCAGGAAAAGCGTGAGGAATAAGGGTGTGGAAGATTTTAACTATCTTCCTCGACGAGGGGCTGTCCCCCCCCCGCTTACCCCTGCGGGAATTGCGGGCGGGCGAAGGAGAGCTCCCCGACGACGAAGAAGAGGAAGAGGACGACGAAGACGAGGAGGAAGGAGAACGGCGACGAGCACGGGACTTCCTGGAGTGGCGGGACCTTTTAGCCGAACGCTTGCGTCCTCTAGAGAGGCCTGAGGAGCCAGCTCTAGCAGGAGGCGAAGCTGGGGGTTCCCTGCTGGGCCCTTGTACCGGTGAGGCAGTCGGGGGAACCAGCGCGACAGACTCGCTCGCTTCCCGGGGGGATAAGCCCCGAGAAGGAGTCGTAGTACCGTCTAGGGAAGCAGGCTCAATCTCTCGGGCCTCAGGAGGTTCTAGCCCCTGAGACTCCGAGAGACAGGAAGAAGGGTAACGGGTCCTGAATAAACCCAGGTCCGCTCCCAAAATCGGGTCCACCCACGCCAAAGAAGAACCGTCTCGTTTGTGGGCCATTCTCCTAGCCCTCGTCCACGCCATACGAAGAGAAGCAAGGGCAGGGAGTTTGGAGCGGGCAGAAGGGGAGGTAACCCGACACAACTCAGCCCAGGGGCGGCACACACCACACGCCAAAGGGTCGTAACCCAAGGGAGTGAAGCAGGGTGCGTGAGGAGAACAGTGCAGGTGTCCGTCAGGCGAGACCCGCACGGTACATCCTGAGGCAGCACAAAGGGCACGAGTAGGCTGGGGGAGAAAAGAATACACAAACATGGGTTAACACGTGCAAACACTGGAACACAAACCCATCCTCCCCGAAGGAAAGAAGCGCGGGACACGCCCGCTGAACCTGGGGACCAGAACACAATCCCCCACACTCGCGCAGCCGCCCAGGGAAAAAAAAACCCCGTAAAACCAAAATCGTCCGCCACATGGAGCGGGTAAAAAAGGAGGCCCCCCCGGACCGAAGAACCAGAAGGAGGGGTAGGAGGGGACCCGATAGCCTGAGAAGAAACACTCCAGGCTGAAATTGGAAAAAACCCCAAAATAAAATAAAAAACCCCCGCTCGGGAGAGGAAGGGAGAACCAGGGCACAATTCTCCCTCCCCCTTACCGAGAGGGGACACATAATAATCGGGGGAGGTAAGAGGAAGGTCTGCAAAGACCCCATGTGGTCACCACGTGGAGTGGGGAAGTCCCACGTGGAACCCACTAATCTCGCTAAAAACCCCAGAAAACCCCGATAAAATACACATGAAGAATGTACTAGTGGCAGGAGGGACAGTGAAATAGGGGACAGACGGAGAAAAACTCCGAAAACAGGGGCTGAAAAGCCCCCTTCGCTTAAGGAAAGAACTAAGTCCTAACGAAGAAAAAAAACCCCATAAACCCATAAAAACCCTCCTAGAAAACACACAATATACATCTGCAAAGCAGGCCAGCCACTAGAACACAAAAGAAAAATTAGCAGGAACACGCGACACAATACCATAGCGTAGCAGCGAGGAGCGTAGATGTTGACAGGCGTGTGTTCCGCGACAGAGTGGACGAGCGGTATTCAGCGGAGGAGGGGCTTAATACCTCACCTCACCACCTCCAGGTGGCTCCACTATCAGTACAGCGCCAGATTTGAATTTTTATTTACTTCTGATGAACGTCACGGAATTGACCCTTCCAACCCAGATTATGCCTACACGGGGCCTGGGCTTGTGAAGGGGCATATTCTATAGCAACCAGCTGTACTGGTTTCACTATACCAATAAAGAGAGTTTGGACAACCTCTCCCCAGGCTCCATATTGCCTCCCTCCCATCCCGCGCTCGTACCTGCAGCCCACAACAGGCAAATCTCTGTTTCTCTAAGTAGTGGGAAGTATGTTAAACATACACATATTTTAAATATTTAATGCAGGAATTGTTACATTTGTGTTACAAAAAGTTACATGTACTGTACAGCCACAATCAATTATCCACCGACACTTTCCTTCCATCATGCAAGTAAATCAGTATCATATCGAAATATAATCATACAACACCTTAAGTCAACCCAACCCCCTCAATTATTATTATGAGGTGCTGCAAAATCATAAACGTGTTGTTTTTTAATACCAAGATATTTTTACTACGATGGAAGGAAAGTGTCGGTGGATATTTGATTGTGGTTGTACATAAGATTACCTATATTTCTTTACCGCAACCCTCATCATCATACTCATGCTTCCTAACTCACTCCTCTAGTTTGTATTTTGAGCCTTTGACACGTTTTTTTGCTTCCTTTCTTGCATAAATATGCATACTAAGAGTAAAGAAATGTTTGAGAAGTTTCTTCTTAATATTGTGACAAGGAGAAAACAAAATACTTTATGTCTGGCATTCGGCCAGGTGCACTAACCGTCCTACCAGATTGCTTTTGTTTGCTAAAGAAGATTCATTCTCCCTGAAAATTGTCTCTGCACTCTTAAACACACTCATACAATCATCAGTGCAATAAACTAAACAGTTTTCTTTGTACTCTTTCAGTTGTGTAAGTTTGTTTCCCTTCAACTGCCAGCAAGCATGATGAGCAATTAGTGTTGCATTTTTTCACTTTGTTTATGCAATAACCAGCAAGGTAATGTAGGCTGTTCTTCTCTGATTGATCTATCAATTTTTCCTTTGAGGTCTCTTCTGTACATACTTCCTCTAATTCACTGTCGACATCTCCGTTTACCTCCGTAGTAGACTTATCGAGGAAATCAGCAAGAAATTCACGATCGTCTTCTGTGTACCTACTTGCCTGTGAACATTTAAGGAACTGGGCAATTGAGATTGGTTTTAGAGCTTGTCTAAGCTCTATCGCAGTTGGCACAGGATTTTTCATTCTAATTGAACTAAATATATTTTCTAGGCAATCCTGAGTAAACCTTGATGTTAGCAAATATTTGTGACCTTTGGCCAGATAGTCACTTTGGAGATCTAGTATTGTGGTGGTGGATAATATCACACCAGTCTGAATTGGTTTCCACCATACCCTATATCCAATAGTTATTTCATGGAACACCCATATTACATCATTGAGATGAGATATGGCTCCCTCATAACATGATTCATGGAGTTTACTTAGGGCCATGCTTGGGTGTCTATATACACGGCTCTGGGAGAAGGTAGAGTGGAGTAGGCATGTTGTGCTGGACCAATTTATTTGTATTTTAATCAATCCGTGAAGACTAGAAAAGCATGAGGAATGAAAAGTGGGGAAAGAGGAATAATAAATAAGAGGAAGGATAATTTTGAAAAGAGGCAATTAAGCAAAATGTTCATAATAATATTTTACTTACCTTTAAGGGGATAATCTCTTGTTGGTAGATTGGCAGGCTACTGATTCCTCCTAACTATGCCAGAAAACAGACGCCTTCAATGGTACTAATAAGGAAGATCTGTTTCGTGGCATAGTTTGGAGGATTCCATGACCTTCCAATTCACCAACAAGACTATTTCCCCTTAAATAAGTTTAGTATATTTGTTTTCTATGTTACACTGTCGTTCTCTGTAGTAATAATAATAGGATAGACTCAAGTATAATAATTTTCATTTATTAAGAATAGCCTACATTTCTAAATAATCATAAGTTCTTCCTATTGATTGCATATTTCGTCTTAAATTTAAGGCAAATTTACAGAAGTACTGGGTTCACTATATTGTATATTTTAGTATCATTACCCACTATTTTAGACCATTCTAAGACACTTTTCATCTATAGTGAGTGTTTCTCTCGGAGATGCCCCGTTTTCGAGATGTGCCTCGTTTTACAAACATAATTTGGAAATTAGTCTGACCTAACTTGACCTGACATAACCTAACCTAGACCACAGCAGACTACCGGGACCTAACCTGGGCAAACTACCGGGATATAACCGGTGTAAATTATCATAAAGTGACCGAGGCAAATTCCCGGGCCATAGCCGGATGTTGTAACACTGCGCGGCCCTAGCCAAGAACACACTACTTCTGTAATAATACCAAATTGGACTCTATTATGAAAACTGTGTACTGTTTAATTGTATTTCAAGTATATATATATATATATATATATTTTTTTTTTTTACCAGTGTTCATCAAGAATGATTACTTAATTACTTAATTAGACCTACTGTAGTTGAAGTTATTATGTATCTTAGCTTTATCTAATTAAATGACTGTATTCTATCAACGTTCATATTAAAATTCCACTCTAGGTTTTCCATACTAGGCTACATGTTACCTCTTAATAATATATATATATATTTTGTTTTTCTTCATATGGGTTACTGTAGGATGGAGTGAGTGAGTGAGTGAGTGATTGTCTGGGTGGTGGTGACTATAGCAATCATCTTTAACATAATTATACTCTTCCTCTCACGTTTGTAAACTACTATTAAAATAACATAAAGAAATAAATGGAGAGGGTGACCTTGAAGTGTGGAGGAGCAGAAGCAGATGGAACCCTCGACAACACCGACGTAAGGGAATCCCAATAAACTGCATTGACGGTCGCAGGAGTCCAGGCTGGTCCCCAAAGCAGGATTGAAACCCCCGGACGAGACTTCAAACACAGGAGTACTGGGGCTGTCCATAACACAAACTGGATCACCACCTTCCAAGTCGGAGTGTGGGATTGATATCGTGCGCTGGGCCGAGAGTGACACCACCAACACCACCACCACCACCAAAGAAGAAGAAGGGACACTCTCCATTCCTGTTGGTAAAAGAGTGTGTTTATATAGTTTATTATAATTGGTCCTGAATGTGAGAGTGAATGAGTGTTGAGACTATTTATTGCTAGATGGGATTTGTCTGTCTGTCTGTCTGTCTGTCTGTCTGTTTATCTTATCAATGTTATATTCTGTCTGTTATCAATGTTATATTCTGTCTATCTGTTATCAATGTTATATTCTGTCTGTCTGTTATCAATGTTATATTCTGTCTATCTGTTATCAATGTTATATTCTGTCTGTCTGTTATCAATGTTATATTCTGTCTATCTGTTATCAATGTTATATTCTGTCTGTTATCAATGTTATATTCTGTCTATCTGTTATCAATGTTATATTCTGTCTATCTGTTATAAATGTCATATTCTACAGCCCGATATTATTAAAAGATTTGATAAACCTCACCCAATTCCAAAGTAAAGTGTGATGCGGACGGATTATTATTTTTGAGATTGTTTAATTAATAATCTACACGAGTTTTCAAGGCTACTTTAATTAAATCATCTAACACAAACTCACCCAATTCTACTGTACACACCCGGCTTAATTAAGGACCCTGTGACCGTGTATGATATAAATAATTGGAGGCTTCTGCTGATTTCTCCTGACTAGTGACTAAACCTCGAAACAAGCTCCTTCCATATGGGTGGTGTTTCGTGGCAATATTTGATGGACTCTTGTACACTCGCTATCCAAAATATGTTTCCAGGCTTGCTTCGAATAGCCTGATCGAGTATTAATAAGCGAACTCAAGCAAATATGAAACAGGATAATAAGTGTTGTAATTAGTTCACTAGTATGTCAAATGATTCGAAACTTTAACAAGACCTGGATACAAATTTTGGATTGCGAGTGTACATACCTCCAACTTTCTGACTCCATTACAGGGTCCCTTAATAATCCTCATATCTTTCGTGCATTCCCATACTGAGTTCTTCATAGGACATATCATACATACTTTTTTTTTTTTTTAACACACACACAAACAGTTATCATGACACACACACACTGAGTTATCATGACACACACACACACACAGAGTTAACCTGAACACACACACACACACACACACACACACAGAGTTAACCTGAACACACACACACACACACACAGAGTTAACCTGAACACACACACACACACACACACACACAGAGTTAACCTGAACACATACACACACACACACACAGAGTTAACCTGAACACACACACACACACACACTGAGTTATCATGACACACACACACACAGAGTTAACTTGAACACACACACACACACACACACAGAGTTAACCTGAACACACACACACACACACACTGAGTTATCATGACACACACACACACACAGAGTTAACCTGAACACACACACACACACACACACAGTTAACCTGAACACACACACACACACACACACAGTTATCATGACACACACACAGAGTTAGCATCACACACACACACACACGCACACATACAGAGTTAGAATGACACACAGAGTTAACCTGAACACACGACACTCACAGACACGAAAGTTATCTGACTGATGTAGAAGTTACTCTGTTTACAATTTCCAACGAGGGGTTAAAGTCTCAAAAGAAATGGACAAATCAGTGTCAACAATATTTCTCACTAATATTTATATCCTATAGTGAATATCAAGAGTAGTGGAGTAATTTTCTTTTATGACTCTCCGTAAATTACTTGGAAGACTAATATTATTTTTTGTTCCGTGACTGTTTGTGTGTGTGTGTGTGTGTGTGTGTGTGTGTGTGTGTGTGTGTGTGTGTGTGTGTGTTCCCCCAAGGTCCCTCTATAAGACAGCCTTGCGTGTAACTAACTTGGTGTTCCCCTCACCATCTTTCGACCCTCGCCTCTACCAACAGTACTTCCAAAAAGCTACGAGACAAACTGTTTACCACGGGAAGTGAGGGAGAAACAAAGATAATAATGATGATAGTGAGAGGAAAACAAATATAATAATGATGATAGTGAGAGGAAAGCAAAGATAATAATGATGATAGTGAGATGAAACAAAGATAATAATAATAATAGTAATTGTGAGAGTAAAACAATTATACTAATGATAATGATGATAGTATTGTAGGGACTGTTTATTTTACTAGTAACCGAAGGAATAGAAAGAAAAACAAAGATAATAATAATAATAATAATAATAATAATAATAACAATAACAATAATAATCCTGTATGGATCTTGCTGGTAACCACGAGAAGCGAGAGCAAAACAAAGATAAAAATAATATCGACAATGACAGTGCGCTGGCTGGATTGTTTGTTTATACACTCCCTGATTGCCATGACATCCGAGCTGCTATATACACTCTGTCTCCTTGTGTACATACATAATTAAATAACCACCGACACTTTCCTTCCATCGTGCAAATAAATCTGTATCGTATTAAAATATAATCATACAACACCTTGCGTCAACTCAACTCAACCCCCTCAATTATTATTATTATGAGGTGCTGCAAAACCATACACGTGTTGTTTGTTCTTTATTACCAAGATATTTACTACAATCGGTATCATATCAAAATATAATCATACAACACCTTACGTCAACTCAACTCAACCCCCTCAATTATTATTATGAGGTGCTGCAAAATAATACACGTGTTGTTTGTTCTTTATTACCAAGATATTTACTACGATGGAAGGAAAGAGTCGGTGGAAATTTTGATTGTGGCTGTACATACATAATTAATTGGTTCCCTTCATGATGAGGTCTCCACGTATGTATGCTGACTGACTGACTGACTAATGTGTCCTTGGCTTCTCTCCTTATGTAACAACACTCCTCCTCGTCACGACAGTCTTGCAGTTCGAGATATGGCAAAACTTTTAAACACACACACACACACACACACACGAGTTATCATGACACACACACACACACACAAAGAGTTAGCATGACACACACACAGAGTTAGCCAGAACACACAATACTTGCTTGCAGTTCGAGATATGGCAAACTTTAGCTATTGAGGTATATATAAAATAAACTTGTACCACTGATTTAATAGATTATCAGATTGGAATACTGTGGTTTAAGGGAGTAATTCACTTTTGTTACATTTGAGTGCCATGATTCCTCCAAAGTATACCAGGAAAGAGGACCAAATAATGAAAAATAATTGTGTTCTGTTGCTTGGAATAGTTTGGAGGAATCAGTTGCTCCAGATTTGCCAACATTGTACTTCCCCCTTAATCCTTGCGGTACTAATACCACTGATACTCTTTTCATTAGTACTCATAGAACGGAATACTTTGGTTTAAATTAATTAAGGACACCCGTGATGTAGTCAGAAAATTGGAAGGTTCTGAGAGAGTCCTTCAAACATGGCCACGAAACACCACCTACATTATTATTATTATTATTATTATTATTATCATTATTATTATTAAAGGAGCTTGTTTCGTGGCATAGTCAGGAGGAATCACCTGAAGCCACCAGGTCTCATACACGATCACAAGGTCCCTTAATATAGTTTGTTGTTCTGTAAAAAAAAAAATAAAAAAAAATAAAAAAAAAATAAAACTACATTCATGCTGCTTCGACCTTTTACACACAATCCTGCTAACAACTAAACGGACAAGGAGAACCTAACTCGTTATATAACACTCCTTGAGAAGATAATGAAATTCACAAGGTTGTTTGTTCACTCCATAGAATTCATTAACTTAACTAACTCCTTATACCATACCATTGCTTGGGTTTGTAGTATTTTGGCTATGGTATTTTGGACTATAGTCTGGGTTTGTGTTTTCGCTATTCGAGTTTTTTTTTTAAGTCGGGTCCTTGGCATCGGTATATAATCATTTTATAGTCAGCTTCACGAGAAAGAAGTTTTTTGTTTTTTTACCCAAGAGATTATACAAGAAATTTTAAATATTGATATTTTTTTAGGTTAGGTTCGGTGTGTTAGGTTAGGTTAGGTTAGGTTAGGTTAGGTGTGATCAGTTGTGTTTGATTGTTAAATTAGGTTAGGTTAGGTGTGATCAGTTGTGTTAGGTTAGGTTAGGTTAGGTTAGGTGTGATCAGTTGTGTTTGATTGTTAAATTAGGTTAGGTTAGGTGTGATCAACCGTGTTTTTTTGTTAAATTAGGTTAGGTTAGGTTAGGTGTGATGAATTGTGTTAGGTTAGGTTAGGTGTGATCAGTTGTGTTAGGTTAGGTTAGGTTAGGTGTGATCAACCGTGTTTTTTGTTGGGTTAGGTTAGGTTAGGTGTATTCAATTGTGTTTGTTTGTTCGTTAAGTTAGGCTAGGTTACGTTAGGTTAGGTGTGAATCAACCGTGTGTTTTGTTGGGTTAGGTTACGTTAGTTTAGGTTAGGTGTGATCACTCAAGTTTGTTTGTTGAGTTGGGTTAGGTTGGGTTACGTTATGTTGGGTGTGATAACTCGTGATTGTTTGTTATGTTAGAGTCAGTTAGCTTAGGTTAGGTTAGGTGTTATCAATCGTGTTTGTTAGGTTATAGGTTACGTTAGGTTAGGTGTGATAACTCGTGTTTGATTGTTTGTTAGGTTAGGTTAGGTTAGGTGTGATCAGTCGTATTTGTTTGTTTGTTAGGTTAGGTTATGTGTGATCAGTCGTGTTTGTTTGTTTGTTTGTTTTGTTGGAAGGGGCCCTGAGTCACCACTACAAATTCCCTGATAATAGATAGCAACAGTTCCAACGTGAGGTATAATGTGTATCTCTGAGTCTTTGCCTATCCAGAAGAAGAGGAAACCCAAGTTAGAAAGATAACATGAAGCACTCGTATTCTCATTTCTTCCTCGTATATATTTATTATTACTTACTTATGCAGCATTTTATTATGGCATCGTATCAAGTGAAACTATTTGGACACAGCAGTAAATAGGTCATGTATTCTTTGTCGTGATTTTGTTGTTGTTGTTGGTGAGACGTAACTCTGTTTTGTATAAATATAAAAAAACAACTCAGCTTCGGTCAAAAAAAATCAGAGTATGTTGTTAATAGGTGTTGCAGTTGTTGTTGTTGTTGTTGTTGCAGTAAGATAACACACTGGAAGATATATATATATATGTGGTAGGTGTTGCAATAAGATAACACAGTGATAATATATACAGAAGTAGAAGAAAGATGTGTTAGGTGTTGCAATGAAATAACAGTGATAACGTAGACAGACAGAAGTAAGAGAAGAAAAGTGTGTTAGGTGTTGCAATAAAATAACATAGTGATTACATAGACAGACAGAAGTGGAAGAAAAAAGGTGTTAGGTGTTGCAATAAAATAACACAGTGATATTATATACAGAAGTAGAATAAATATGTGTTAGGTGTTGCAATAAAATAACACAGTGATATTATATACAGAAGTAGAATAAATATGTGTGAGGTGTTGCAGTATAATAACACAGTGCTAAAATAGACAGACCACGACCCCTACCTTTTATAGCATGAAGCAGCGACAGGTATAAGGACAGGGTTGACCACTACTGCAGCCAACAACACCATCACCACCTCCACCTCCACCTACTGACCTGCTAGTGGCACTCCTCTCTTCCACTCTCACTCACTCACTCACTCTTTAGTATGCATGTGTCTATTCCCCTCACCCCCTCACTCCTCCATCCCTCTTTTGTATGTGTTTTATTCCCCTTACTCCTCCCCTCACTCCCTCCATCCTTCCCTCCTCCCCTCACTCCCTCCTCCCCTCACTCCCTCTCTCACTTACTTTATCGTATGTTCTTTTCCCTCACTCCTTATCCCTCCTTTCCTACCTCCCTCACTATCACGTTTCTTCTTCCTCCTCCTCCTCCTCATCATCATCATCATCATCATCACCTCTCACCCTTTCATTCCTCCTCACTCACTCTCTCCTCTGTCTTTTTCTCTTCACTAACTCACCTTCCCATTCTTCTCTCACACTCATCCACTCACTCTGTCCTCACTCTCACTCATTTCTCCTTCCTATCCTGTCTTTTCTCTTCCTTCTCTCCTTCCTTCCCTGTCTCCTCCCTCTCTCCATGTACCCAATCCTGTCTCTTCTCTTCCCTCTCTTTTCCCCCACCCCACCTTGTCCGTCCTCTCTCTCCTTTCTGTCCTGTCTCACTCCTCTCTCTTCTCTCCTCTCTACCCTGGGCTGTCAGAAATATATCCAAATTTCTATGTACGTTTCTTTTCACCTCATTCTCGTCTATTTCAGAGCAATGCAAGCAAGCAAGCAGAAGGAGCTATTTACATCTAACTCGTTTGTAAATTAAACATAATTCATATTCCTTCTCGGCTTTCCTATGTTAAGTCCATGTTAGTTTTTGTTTTTTACATATATTACATCACATCTTTTCTTCGACTGGAGGAGGGAGTGGTGGGTGAGGAGGAGGAGGAGCCTTCTTCTTTACAACACTTTCCATCACCTTTAGTAGACAGGTTAGCACAAGCGTATTCAAACACTTCAGTAGATCTTTTGTTGTGGTTGTTGTTGTTGTTTGAATGTCCTCAGTGTATTTCTTTGTTTACCTCTTCGCCTCCTTCTCTCATCATTTCCTTCCACACCCCCGACCGTCACCACGAATCAAATCCCTGTGTCACATTAATTAATTAAGAGGCTCATGGTAATTAATTAGAACTGGAGGGCGATGTGCAGTAGGACTCGTGAATCCTCCAGTGTATGCCACGAAACCAACTAATTAAATCCATACACCAGTGAGGGGGTTGTTTCATGGCACTGTGGATGGATTAGAATCATTAGATCATTATAGTCTCGTATCGTCCACCACCACCACCACCACCACCACAGTATGCAAGAATATCCATAGCTCTGTAGTGTGTCTATTTAGTCATCGTACCGGTAGTACCCTAAGCCATCGTCAACACCACGAATCTTCTTCTTGCATACGGCCCCTATACAAACACGTGGCCGCAATCTCAGCTACTGCGTTCCTCTGTTAATAATAAAAGATGTTTTGCTGTGACCAGGGAGAGACACGCGAGGGTAATGAGGGATGTCGACACTACTATACCCAGGTTCATATACACAGAAGAATATACAGTATACAGTATATATATATATATATATATATATATATATATATATATATATATATATGATCCTTGGACTCTATATACCACGGGGCTGTGTCATTGTCTTCTATTCCGCTTTATATACTCTTATCATGTTAAAATAAAATATAGGGTCAGGTCCAATGTTTTCCCTCGCAAAGGTCTTAAAAAAAAAAAAATCTTTCCTTGCATATATCTTTCCCTTCTAAGGATTTTTCCCTCCCTTCATTATGCTTAAAGAATTCCTTGGTAGGGAAGGAAAAGTTTACATGTTGGTAGCCCGGTGCCATGGAAATGATAAATGTGTGTGCGTTTGTACGTCTATGAGCCCTCCGGTCGCAAAATATAAACAATAAACACATCCACGCTGTGCTCACGAGGTTTTGTTTTATGCGATGAAATGTTTTATAACATCATTGATTTAATATTTCCTGTAGGAAAACGATGATAATAATAGTGGTATAAATATAGTGGGGAACTTTGTTCACTTCTACTCGTCATAAATTTTTTGTTTAATGTTATATCGAGTTGTGACAAATATATCTGGACACTACAATCATTGCTGAGACTAATGGTATAAACAAATTGTATATCCTGAATAAAAGAATGATAAATAATATACAAACATATACCACCACGAGCAGCATGGTGTCAAGAGAGGATTCTCATCATATTAGTGGTGTAGGGGTGAAGGGTGGAGTCATGTGAGTATATGGACCAATCAGGAGACACCTGACCAATGACGTATACAACCCAGTCCAACACAAATTTTGAACCGAGTATGGTAGGTAAGTCATTAGAAATTTGGAAGAAATACCTCATTTATTTACTAAACACTTTTTCCTTCGGTGATATAATACTGTTGCACGTGTTTCCAATATATTGTGATGTTATACAGAATACATCAACAATACATGATAAAAAACAAAAAAAGAATTATTGAAGGAATTGGGTAAATTTTTCCTTCATGTTCCAATAATATAATCGATTCAAGGGAAGGAATTTAAGGCCAGGAGAGAAAGGAAATCTTTAAGAATAGAAAATTAGTGATATATTTCTTTCACATGCCTTTGAAGGGAAATTTTTTTTTAAGAATACCACCGTGAGAGTCTGATATTTTCCCGCGCATAGGTCTATGTTGTTTTTTCCCGCGCAAAGGTCTGCTGAGTGTGATATTTTCCCGCCCAAAAGTCTGTGGTGTTTTCCCGCGCAAAAGAAATCTGCTGATGTTTTCCCGCGCAAAGGTCTATCTAAGAATGGCGTAGTGACAATATTTATCTGTTTAATTACCCATACTTGGTGAATTATTCTTCCGAAGCCTCTCATAAAAACCTAACGAATATCAATTTATATAACTTAAGAAGGTGACGTCATTGTTGTGTGTGTGTGTGTGTGTGTGTGTGTGTGTGTGTGTTCACTTTCGCTTACCTGCTTGTCTATTGACCTGTTGGAAAAAGAATGTAAAAACCACTTCTGCCTGTGTGTGTGTGTGTGTGTGTGTCTGACAAATCATTGCTGTGTGTGTGTGCGTGTGGGTGTGTGTGTGTGTGTGTGTGTGTGTGTGTAGGGGAACAGGTAGCACCCGTATCTTGCTGTTTTTTTGTTTTTTTATCTCTTATTATTACTATTATTTTGTCCATTATTTTGCTTTTATCTTTTACTTTTACCTCTAGTCAAGGATGAAGGACACGGAAAAAGTTAATAGAAGGGGACGATTGACTCTCTCGTGGATTAACCTATTGGAAGTCTAATTAATTCCTCCAAACTATGACGAGAAACAAACGACCGACCCCATTGATCCTCAGAGGGAATTCGTTGCGAGGAGTAGTTTGGAGGAATCAGTATCCCTCCATTTTACAACTCCCTTCAAGAATGTACAGTGTCCCATTAATTAAATATAAAAGAGTAGCATGTAGCTGCTTCGTCTTATCAGGGTTTTCTGAACCTCACGCTGGTACCTCATAAAAACTGGCAAAAACTAACAAATGAATAAATAAATGTGTTAATAAAAACTCGAAACTCAAAGAGAAGTAAAAAAGATTAGATTGAGGTGACTGTCCAAGATATATATATATATATATATATATATATATATATATATATATATATATATATATATATATATATTGTAATACTGTACTTTGACACGAGCTAATAACATTTAAGGAAAATTATTACTGGCAAGAAAGATATACTGTATTTTGCCACGAGCTATTAACATTTAAGGGACCCAGTGATGTAGTCAGAAAATTTAAGATAAACGAGTCCTTCAAATATTGCCACGAAGCACCACCTATATCGAAGGAGCTTGTTTCGTGGCATAATCAGGAGGAACCAGAAGCCTCCAATTCTCATACATTAAGGGCAAATATTACTGACCAACTTAGCACATGTTTGAAAAAAAAGAGTGTGTGTGGGGGGGGGGGGAAGGGGGAGAGTCGGACTGTGCATGCTGCTGTAGAAAGAAAGAATAAATGAATAGAATATAATTTAAGTGGGATTGAACGAGGGAACACACCTACTATTCTAGATCTTGATAGCAGTACATACATGCACTCGTTACTGCCATGTTGTTGTTGTTGTTGTTGTTTGGCAGGGCGGTGGTAGAAAGAAACAGCACTGATACAGAAGCTCAACAACACACATATACATACATACATACAACACATACATACATACATATACACATACATACATATAGAAATGCAAATATAATGCAAAAACAACACTTACTAATACAAATGAAAATAAATATGCAAGTGAGAATGCAACACATACAAACATACATACATATGTAAATAAAAATAAAATAAAAATACAACACTTACTAATATAAATGAAAATAAAAATGCAAGTGAGAACACAACACAAACAAAATAATACGAATAGAAATACAAATACAAATATAAACACAAATCATACAAATACAGATAGATACAAATAAACATGCAGTTACAAAAGTATATACAACACATATATACACATCACATACAAATGCAAACTTTAGTAGGGAGACAGTAGATAAAAAACAACACTAGAAAAAATTAAACAAAAAACTCTTAACTCGACAAAACATATATTTCAAAAGGTCATCTGTATGCATGTTTTTCACGTAGCATTGTATTGTATAGCGACTGACCTCCAGATTCTCAGTACACTCGTGATACATAATTTCTGACCAGAGTGTGAGGAACAGAGAGCTTCGAATCGCCTGGTATTGCTCATTTCCCCACCCAGTACACCTATAGAGGCTGAGTTCGAATGCAGGGTATGTGTGTGTGTGGTGCCTGCCGTTCGTCTTTGGTCAGAAATTACTTATCACGAGTGTACGTACAGCCATAATCAAATATCCACCAACACTTTCCTTCCATCATAGTAAATATCTCGGTAATAAAAAACAACACGTGTATGATTTTGCAGCACCTAATAATAATAATTGAGGGGGTTGAGTTGACGTAAGGTGTTGTTGTATGATCATATTTTGATATGATACTGATTTATTTGCACGATGGAAGGAAAGTGTCGGTGGTTATTTGATTGTGGCTGTACATACATACTTATAAGGGCATGTTAACCGATAGCAAAATGGGTTAGATGTGTGTGTATGTGTGTGTGTGTGTGTGTGTGTGTGTGTGTGTGTGTGTGTGTGTGTGTGTGTGTGTGTGTGTGTGTGTGTGTCCACTAATGTAGAGTTTAGTGATGAAGAGGGTTGGTTATTATTATTCTACGGTGCTGGCAAATGATTATACTCTCTAAACTATTTCAGGGAGAATAATGTGTTAGAGGGTGAGTAGAGGGAGTGCTTATACTACAACACTGGGGTTGTTAAGAAGGTATGTATGTCATGGCCTACTGACTCCCATATGTGTGTGTGTGTGTGCGTTTGTGTGCTATATATATACTGTATATTTCGTGTGTGTGTGTGTGTGTGTGTGTGCTATATATTATACTGTATATATCTTGTGTGTGTGTGTGTGTGTGCGATATATATATATATATATATATATATATATATATATATATATATATATATATATATATATATATATATATATATATATATATTTCGTGTGTGTGTGTGTGTGTGTTATATATATATCGTGTGTGTGTATTATATATCGTGTGTGTGTGTGTGTGTGTTATATCGTATGTGTGTGTGTTATATGTATCGTATGTGTGTGTGTATTATATATCGTGTGTGTTTGTGTGTGTGTATTATATATCGTGTGTGTTTGTGTGTGTGTGTTATATGTATCGTATGTGTGTGTGTTGTATATATCGTGTGTGTGTGTGTGTGTGTGTGTGTGTGTGTGTGTGTGTGTGTGTGTGTGTCCCATTCGTCACCCAGTAGTACCTTAATAAAAAATGCATCACTGGCCTATTTATATATTCACTTCCACCATCACCTTTACCTGCCGTGGAAAATATACATATACCTTTCCAACACCTGTCATACATTCCTCCCAACACCTGTCATACGTTCCTCCCAACACCTGTCATACATTCCTTCCAACACCTGTCATACATATCTCCCAACACCTGTCATACATTCATCCCAACACCTGTCATACATTCCTCCCAACACCTGTCATACATTCCTTTCCAACACCTGTCATACATTCATCCCAACACCTGTCATACATATATACCAACACCTGTCATACCCACCTTTAATTAAGACCCCTGTGATCTTGTATGTAAATTGGAGGCTTCTGATTCCTTCTGACTACAATGCCACGAAACAAGCTCCTTCCATATAGGCAGTGTTTCGTGGCAATAAATTAGAAAGGACTCATTCACCTCCAATTTTTTTACGACAACACACACAGGGTCCCTTTCATAAAATCGCCCCTTTCCCTTCATTCAGAGTTCCCGTTCCTCTCTCACTATATCTGCTCAGTTTCTCACTATATCTGCTCAGTTTCTCACTATATCTGCTCAGTTTCTCACTATTTCTGCTCAGTTTCTCACTATTTCTGCTCAGTTTCTCACTATATCTGCTCAGTTTCTCACTATATCTGCTCAGTTTCTCACTATTTCTGCTCAGTTTCTCACTATATCTGCTCAGTTTCTCACTATATCTGCTCAGTTTCTCACTATTTCTGCTCAGTTTCTCACTATATCTGCTCAGTTTCTCACTATTTCTGCTCAGTTTCTCACTATATCTGCTCAGTTTCTCACTATTTCTGCTCAGTTTCTCACTATTTCTGCTCAGTTTCTCACTATTTCTGCTCAGTTTCTCACTATTTCTGCCCAAGGGAATGAATCCAGTCTTTACAAAGGTTAAGTCTGGCAGCTTTTTCACCCACATCTACATTTTTGTTACACTCCAGAAACTAGCGAGCAAAATATTCAGTTCGTCTGTGAAATGATAGCCAGTGACCGTGAATAGTGACAAGAGTGTTATAAGTCGGGCTGACAGACACGTACTTTGATTGGTATGATAGGAATTTGTGTAGAGGTATTTATTTTTTTATTGTTGTTGTTGTTATTATTATTATTATTATTATTATTATTGGTAGTGGTAGTAGTAGTAGTAGTAGTAGTAGTAGTAGTAATAATAATAATAATAGTAGTAGTAGTAGTAGTAGTAGTAGTAGTAGTAGTAGTAATAGTAATAGTAGTAGTAGTAGTAGTAGTAGTAGTAGTAGTAGTAGTAGTAGTAGTAGTGATATTAACACCTTCTGCTTCCTGGCAGATTTTAGAGGAATATATCTAAACCCTTCAGTTTATTGTACAAAAAAAGAGGTTCTCTCCTTAAACTTTAATATTTCCAACCAACCAACCAAGTAATCTCTTTCCACTATACATGCCACCCAACCCAACCCCTGTTACATCACTCTCACTATTCTTTCCCTATTACAATGAACTTCCGCCTCTAACCTAACGAAGGGAACGAACTACACATACAGTATATTATCTGTATTTTCACTCTCACTCCTTCTAACTTTCTATCTATAGCCTAAGATGCAGTACATAATTATTTTGAGTATATGTGCACGGTGTATTTTATTTTGTGAGTATGTAATGCTATGTTTGGTTTGTTTGTCTGTGTGTCTGTCTATCTGTCTGTCTGTCTGTCTGTCTGTCTTTCGGCGAACTGACTACCTCTGTACTTCTGTCTGTCTGTTTCTCTGTCTGTCTGTCTGTCTGTCTGTTTGTCTGTCTTAGTTGGTCTATCTGTCTGTCTGTCTATCGGCGGTCTGACTGTCTCTCGGTCTGTCTGTCTGTCTGTCTGTTACTCTGTCTTTCGGTTGGTCTGTCTATCTATCTGTCTGTATGATTGTTTGCATGAATGTATGTGTGTGTGTATGTATGTATCTATGTATCCTGACTTACACACTATACTTCATTCAACTATATACAGTATATACAAAAAAAAAAAAAAAATTGACGCTGAGAGTTGCATCAATAATATAATAATTGCATATATATATATATTGCATTATTCCTTAGTTTTTTTTTTTTTTTGAGGTACTAACGCCAGACACTCTAAGTAAGGGAAGACGTACTCTCTTTATAAATTGGAGGACTACTGTTTCATCCAAGATATCCTACGAAACAGATCCCCCATTAGAGTAACACTGAGGGCGTCTGTTTCCTGGCATAGTTTGGAGGAGTCAGTAGCCCTCCAATCTACCATCAAGAGACTTTTGCCTTAATATGAGGAAATAATGCGTAGCAGTATACAGTAAGTTACCTCTACTCTCTCTCTCTCTCTCTCTCTTTCTCTCTCTCTCTCTCTCTCTCTCTCTCTCTCTCTCTCTCTCTCTCTCTCTCTCATACACACGCCGCCAAGACTTGCATAACACTGGTATAGCCTGGGCCTGACACAACATACAGAGAGGCCCAACGGTTTATGAATCAATAAAGCGCACACGACGAACCCCAAACTGCTCTTTAAGGGAAGGAGGGAGGTGAAGGGGAGGTAGGGAAGGAGGGGAATAAGGAAGGGAGAAGGGAAGGGAGGGGGTAGGGTTCTGGGAAGGAGTGAGGTGAAGGGGAGGTAGGGAAGGAGGGGGACAAGGTAGGGTTAAGTGTAGGGAGGGGGTAGGCTACTGGGAAGGGAGGTGAAGGGAAGGTGGAGGAGGAGGAGGACAATGAAGGGAGAAGTTTAGGGAGGAGGTAGGCTACTGGGAAGGGAGGAGAGGAGAGATGGAAGGGGGACAAGGAAGGGAGAAGTGAAGGGAGGGGGTAGGCTACTGAGAAGGGAGGAGAGGAGATATGGAAGGGGGACAAGGAAGGGAGAAGTGAATGGAGGAGGTAGGGTTCTGGGATGGAGGGAGGAGGAGGAGGAGGACAAGGAAGGGAATGGGTAGGGTTTAGGTAAGGGATGAGGGGAGTGAGGGAAGGGAGATAAGAAAGAGAGAAGTGAAGAGATGGGGTAGGGTTCTGGGAAGGGAGGAGGGGAGAGATGGAAGGAAGATAAGGAAGAGAGAAGTGAAGAGAGGGGGTAAGCTACTGGGAAGAGAGGAGGGGAGAGAGGGAAGGGGGACAAGGAAGGGAGAAGTGAATGGAGGGGGTAAGCTACTGGGAAGAGAGGAGTAGAGAGAGGGAATGGGGAGTTATATGTTGAAGTTCACATAATATTTACCTAAGGTTGGGCCCCTTGACTGGCAACGAGGGGTTAGATGGGTACCTCCTGTCCCAGTAGTACACTTTCACATCCTGACGAAGGTTTACGTGGGGCAACATTTTCCCTCTAGTACTGTACTGTAGATCCTCGATATAAAATGAATAAATACATAAATAAATGAATAAATAAATCCACTACTTCATTTTACTTTCAGTGCCTCATTAAAAAACACACCAAATATTTTACCAAGCTTCTATTCTCCATTAGCATACAGACCAAGAGATATTCTGAGTCTATGTTAAAAGGACAGTGCTAAATTTAATAATCTTATATTGAGGGTTACATTGGTGGCCATGCAGGGACATTACAGTAATAATATTCAGGGTGTACGGGTCCAGAAAACTAGTAGCCTAATGTTTTAAGGGACCCTGTGATGTAGTCAGAAAATTGGAGATAAACGAGTCCTTCAAATATGGCCGCGAAACACCACCTATATGGAAGGAGCTTGTTTCGTGGCATGGTCAGAAGGAATCAGAAGCCTCCACTTGTCATACACGATCACAGGGTCCTTAATAAGAGACCCTGTGATCGTCGTATGAGACCTGGTGGCTTCTGATTCCTCCTGACTTGTGCTGCCACGAAACAAGCTCCTTTAATGTATGTAGTAGGTGGTGTTTCGTGGCAATGTTTGAAGGACTATCTAACCTCCAATTTTATGACTGCCTGCATCACGGGAGTCATTAAGTAAGAGTATACAATAATAATGTAGAGTTGAGAAGAACACGCCACTGTAGTGTGAAACATGTCGGGAGGAAGTGAGGGAAAGTGGGAGTGTTGAAGGAAAACTGTAGGTGGGGAGAGTGGTATAAGTGGGGGTGTTGTGGGGTAAGTGGGGGTGTTGTGGGGTAAGTGGGGGTGTTGTGGGAAGTGAATGATGGGGTAGGGTGCAGATGGTGGGGACGGAGGGAGGAGAGGAAGTGAGGGAGGGAGGGAAGTAGGTAAAAGTGGAGGGGTGGTTGTGAGAAGAAGGGAAGAGTACAGGTGGAGACAAGGAGGGAGGAGTGGAGGTGAGGGAGGGAGGGAGGGAGGGAGGGAGGTAAAAGTGGAGGTGAGGGAGGGAGGGAAGAGTACAGGTGGAGACAAGGAGGGAGACAAGGAGGGAGGAGTGGAGGGAGGGAGGGAGGGAGGGAAGAAGGTAAAAGTGGAGGGTATTGTGGGAAGAAAACGGGAAGAGAGTGAAGATTCCCGTCAAGGTCGCCCGGTGTAGGTAACGGGCCGGAAGATGTTACTCCTCTCCCTCCCTCTCCCTCTCCCTCTCCCTCTCCCTCTCCCTCTCCCTCTCTTATACCTCTGTCCATTCTCTTCCTCTCTCACTTAACTGCTCCCTCCCTACACCCATCTCCCTCTCCCTCTTTCTCCTCTCACTGTCCATCTCTCCCTCTCCCTCTCTCACTTAGCTCCTCCCTCCTTCCATACCTTACCTCTCTTATTACAGCTACTCTCATCCTCTCTCTCTCTCTCTCTCCCTCCCTCACTCCCGTCCTCTCCCTCTCTCACAGCTCCTCTCTTCCTCCATTCATCCCTTTCCTCCCTCTCTCACTCACAGCTTCTCATTTCTCTCTGTTCTGACCTCTCCCTCACTCACAGCTCCTCCCTCCCTCCCTCCCAACCTTTCCTCCCTCACATCCCCTTCCCTCCCAACCTTTCCTCCCTCACATCCCCTTCCCTCCCTCCTTCCCTCCCTACCTCACCTCCCTCACATCCCCTTCCCTCCCTCCCTCCCTCCCAACCTCACCTCCCTCGCGTCCCCCTTCCCTCCCTCCCTCCCAACCTCACCTCCCTCACATCCCCCTTCCCTCCCTCATTCCCTCCCTACCTTTCCTCCCTCACATCCCCTTCCCTCCCTCCCTCCCTCCCTACCTCACCTCCCCCACATCCCCCTTCCCTCCCTCACATCCCCTTCCCTCCCAACCTCACCTCCCTCGCGTCCCCCTTCCCTCCCTCCCTCCCAACCTTTCCTCCCTCACATCCCCTTCCCTCCCTCCCTCCCTCCCTACCTCACCTCCCTCACATCCCCTTCCCTCCCTCCCTCCCAACCTCACCTCCCTCACATCCCCCTTCCCTCCCTCCCTCCCAACCTTTCCTCCCTCACATCCCCTTCCCTCCCTCCCTCCCTCCCTACCTCACCTCCCCCACATCCCCTTCCATTCATCTCATCTACAACAACAAGTCAACAACATCATATAATAAACACAAAATTCACAACAGAGAGGAGACAGAGAACGTAAGACCCTCAAGCTTTTAATTAATTAAGTTAAGGTGGTAATTCGCTTTTGTTACATTGGAGTGCCTTGATTCCTCCAAAGTATAGCGCTAGGAAACAGGACCACCAGAAGAGTTTATAAAAAGTAATGGTGTTCTGTTGCTTGGAAGAGTTTGGACGATTCAGTTGCTCCAGATTTACCAACACAAAAATAATTTCCCCCATAATTAATAAACAGTATAGTCTCTCATATAAACATTAATTAATTTTTTCCCACTGATTTTCAAAATTATATGCTTCACGTTCTGGACTTAATGTATTCAGGTTTTGTTTAGTATAATTACCGGTATTGTTGGTGGATGGGAAAGGGTGGATGGGTGGATGGATGTTTAGGTGGATGGATGTTTGATGGAAAGGGTGGATGGGTGGATGGATGTTTAGGTGGATGGATGTTTGATGGAAAGGGTGGATTGGTGGATGGATGTTTAGGTGGATGGATGTTTGATGGAAAGGGTGGATGGGTGGATGGATGTTTGGGTGGATGTTTTAATGGAAAGGTAGGTGGATGTTTTGGTGGATGTTTGGGTGGATGTTTTAATGGAAAGGGAGGGTAGGTGGATGTTTTATGGAATGGGTGGGTGGATGGATGTTTTAATGGGAAGGGTGGATGTTTGGGTGGATGTTTTAATGGAAAGGTGGATGGAAAGGGTGGGTGGATGTTTGGGTGGAAAGGGAGGGTGGGTGGATGTTTTAATGGGAAGGGTTGGGTGGGTGGGTGGGTGTGTTGATGTTTTGTGAGTACCCGTATGACATTTTTATTTTAGTCATGGGGTCCGCATTGAAGGTTACCCGGTTGTTTGTCCTTCTGTCCGACACATCTGCATATATACATAAATTTAGACACACCTGATTGGTTGTACACACACACACACACACACACACACACACACACACACACACACACCTGACTAATTGGACATACATTATAATTTTATACACAGACACACACACATACACACTGACACACACACAGAAACACACCTGGCTAATTGCATACAGACACACATATACTCTCTCTCTCTCTCTCTCTCTCTCTCTCTCTCTCTCTCTCTCTCTCTCTCTCTCTCTCTCTCTCTCTCTCTCTCTCTCCTTCCTATCATTCACTTAGCTTCTTTATCGATAATTTCTTACGGTCTCATGTCCCTTTTATCATTCTATATCAAGCATACTTACTTATTCTACTCCTCTCTGACTCTCTCCAACCTCTCACACTCCCTCTCTCACTTAGCTCCTCCTTCCTTTCATCCATCTCTCTCTCTCTCTCTCTCTCTCTCTCCCTCTTAGCTCCTCCTTCCCTTCATCCATCTCTCTCTCCCTCTATCCATCTCTCTTCCTCTCTCCTCTTTCTTACGGATATCCTTTATGAATTCCCTATAACTCTTTCTTTATTCAGTATTTCCTCTGGTTTCGTGTCCCTCATTTCGTTTTGTCCTTCACTCCTCTTAGGGCCTCGTACAGTACATGCAAGAACATTCCTGGTATAGTACGATGCTTGTGTTGTTGTTTGTCTGTCTATGGAGGCGTCTTACTTGTATGTACAGTACCACGCTATCGTATGTACCATGAATGTTCTTGAATATGGCCCTTAGTTCTATTCCCCTTCTGCAGCCTCCCTCCTTCCAACCCTTTCTTTCCCTCACTTACTTCATTAATCATTACCCTTTATCTATTCCTCTCTGCCTCTCACCCTCCTTCCAACCCTTTCTTTCCCTCACTTATTTCATTAATCATTACCCTTTATCTATTCCTCTCTGCCTCTCACCCTCCTTCCAACCCTTCCTTTCCCTCACTTATACTTCAATGAAACTTTTCAGTATGGATTTCCACATTATCGACCCTTCCTTCCTTCCTTCCCTTCCGTGACCTCTCCAACTCCATACCGTTGGGACATTTTCCGCTCACACACACACACACACACACACACACACACACACACACACACACACACACACACACACACACACACACACACACATGAATTTAAAAGGTATTTCAGAAACATTAATTGGAACGAAACAATGGATGGTAAGAACATAAATGATCAATATTTAAATTTTTGCACAATATATAATGAAGGAGTGAATAAATACATCCCAAACAAGAAAGCACAAACTAATAAAATCAAACACTCGTTGAATGGCAAATGTATAGAAGCCAAAAAATAGAGAGACACCTTATGGAACCGATTCAGAAGACATGGAGGTGAAAGATCATATAATAATTATAAAAGTGCAAGAAATGAATATACCAAGATAAGAAGAGAAGCCCAAGTGGAATACCAAAAAGATATTATTAATAAAAGTAAGGAACAACCAAAACTATTCTACAGTTACATCAAAAGCAAAACAAAAATAAAGGGCAAAATTCAAATCATTATGAATGAAGGATTTTTTTTTACTGAAGTAAAAGAAATTTGCTAAATTTTAAACACAAAATTTCAGTCTGTATTCACTAAGGAAAATGTATTCACACCAAAAGAAAATACAAACACAAACACGTATGATCTAAAAGAGTTTGAGGTGAGCAGATTAGAAATAGAAAAAGAGTTGGAAGCTGTGAATAAAACTAAAGCAAGTGGACCTGATGAAATTTCATGTTGGGTGTGTTCGGAAATCACTCATTGTTACTGCAGTGTTTTAACTCCTTTGTGTTGCCTCTGTTGGAATACTGTTCTCTAGTGTGGTGTTCAGCAGCTGACTGCCATCTCAAGTTGCTGGATAGGATTGTTTCTAATACTAATTTTCTTGCCGGCTGTTCACTTGATTGTAATCTGAGTCACCGTCGTTCTGTTGCATCATTGTGCATGCTGTTCAAGATCAGAAGTAATGTGCTGCATCCTCTTAACTCGACTCTGCCACCTCTGTATGTAAATAAGAAATTGACACCAGATGATCATATAATTGAAAAAGTGAGAAACATGTATACATTGTTAGTAAATATGAGAGTGGCCTTCACTTATAGACGAAGAAATGGTCAAGAAAATAATCACATCCTTTATAAGGCCTACCTTGGAATATGCTGCAGTAGTATGGAACCCACATTTAAAGAAACATATCACCAAATTTGAAAAAATACAAAGGGCAGCAACTAGATGGCTACCAAGTCTAAGAGAACTAAGCTATGATGAAAGAATAGAGAAACTAAAGTTACTTAAACTGGAAGAAAGACGAAAGAGAGGAGATATAATTATGGTTTACAAATGTGTCACAGAAAAACAAAAGATAGATATAGAAAACTTGTGGAATAACTACAATGAGAGGACACAATAAGAAATTAATTTAAAGAAGAGGAGATAAAGATGTACAGAAATATAGAGTAATAGAGAAATGGAACACATTATCAGAAGTGGTATGTCAAAAACATACATAACTTTAAAGAAAAATATGATAATCGGGTTTTAAAATACGGGACATTACTCAATCTTTACAGGATTGAGTAAAGGTACAAATAGGTAAGAACAAATAGGTATGAATACACACACACATACACACACTCAATCGCACTCACACATGCACATAGCATCACATACACTTAATTGAAAATGCACACAAGCACAAACAGATTCACGTTTTGCATACATAACACTCATGCACACACATGTAATGCGCACACACATAGCTACACACATGCACACACACACACACACACGCACACGATGAAATGAAACATCGACACGATCGTAAAATCTGAGGAGCAGAGAGTACCCAAACTTCGGGAATAATAAAACAACTACTATGGAAAGTGAAAGGTTGGAAAAAATGGGAAAGGAAGATGGAAAGGTCAGGGAGGAAATATGTATAATGTGTGTGTGTGTGTGTGTGTGTGTGTGAATATATGTATAATGTGTGTGTGTGTGTGTGTGTGTGTGTGTGTGTGTGTGTGTGTGTGTGTGTGTGTGTGTGTGTGTGTGTGTGTGTGTGTAATAATAATAATAATAATAATAATAATAATAATAATCGGTTTATTGAGCAGAATGCAGCCCTGAGGCTGAAAATATACATACATAATAAATGACATAATGAATGAATGGATGAATAGGATGAGATGTGTAATATATGAACAAAGATGATACATATACAAACTGGATGATTACTTATTTATTATATTTATGATGGTGGGAATGGGGCTATTTTTGTATCTGTCTGTTCTTGTTTTAATTGGTTTTATTTTATTGTAGTGACAGGCTTCCCTAGATGGAGGGGGTAGGGTGGGGGGCAGGAGTGGACGGAGTCTGGGGTGTAGCAGTAACTTGTCACCAAAAGTCTGGAGGTCACGCGGGAAATTAACGCCTGGTCATAAGTAGTGGAGGTGACCCCCAGTATAATTTTACATGCTCTCTTCTGTACCCTCTCCAGCCGGCGTTGTTGAGTGATGTTAAGTGATGATGACCAGGCTGGAGATGCGTATGTAAGCTTGGGTAGGATGAAGGTAGTATATATGTCCCTCAGTTGTTGGTGTAAGGCACCCAAGGACTTCATTGTTTTGAGCATGTAGAGTCTGTAGGTGGTTGCCTTGATGATGGTGGTGGTGTGCTGCTTCCAATCCAGTTTATTGTCAATGGTGACTCCCAGCAGTTTAATGGACTCAACCAACTGTAGTGAGTGAGAGCCAATAGTGACATTAGGTGGTGGTACTGGAGTGGTGGATGTACTGATGTGCATTACTACAGTCTTGGTTTGATTGATGGTGACGTTATTTTCTGTGGTCCAGGATTGCAGGTGGTCAAGGATATGCTGTAGATGACTGTAATCAGGAGAGTCATTGTTGATAGTGACTCCTACTGTAGTCATCCACATACTTCCAGCGGTGTGGTGTGTCAGTGAGGGCGTCGTTAATTAACAGCAGGAAACAGAGGGGCCCCATTTTGGTACCCTGGGGAACACCACAGGTCAGATTTTGAAAGGTGGAGGTGTGATTTTGATACCGTGTGACCTGCCGTCTCTCACACAAAAAGTGTATGTGTATGTGTGTGTGTGTTTTTTTTTTTTTTTTTTTTTTTTTTTTTCTATACCTCAACCTCGGGACTGTAGGCTGTCAGTAGCCCGTGACTCTTGCGAGGCCCCGAGATTATTGGGTGTCGCACTAGATGAGACAGTGGAGCTTCGTGGTGATGTTGGTACAGTTGCTTCTCTTCTGCCCCACTAGATGACGACACCTTATTTATACACGTCACTATCAGGGGAGAGCAGCTACACCGTCACTCACAGCATCTTGGAATATGGTCTGGCATCTTCTATGTTGTGAGTTGACGACGTGTGTGTATGTGTGTGTGTGTGTGAATATATGTATAATGTATGTGTGTGTGAAAATATATATAATGTGTGTATGTATGTGTGTGTGTGTGTGTGTGAATATATGTATAATGTGTGTGAGGAGTGTTTGTGAAAATATGTATCATGTGTATGTTTATGTATGTGTGTGTGAAAATATATATAATGTGTGTCTGTGTGTGAGAATATGTATAATGTGTGTGTGTGTGTGTGTGGGAATGTATGTATAATGTGTGTGTGGGTGTGAATATATGTATAATGTGTGTGTGGGTGTGAAGATATGTAAAATATGTATAATGTGTATGTGTGTGTGGAGTGAGATGATGAAGGAGACAACACCTTCTATATGGGCACCACGTATTTTATATATAACAGTGCTGTGATATGACTTTACAATAGGATAATACTGTGTGCATTGATCATAGCTTCCATTAACTGTGACCTTAGTCTCAAAATTGACAGTAATAAAATGTTGCATAATAATTCGTTTTTTTTTTTTTTTTTTTTTTTTTTTTTTTTAAGGGATCATTAATTTTTGGTCGTGTTTACAGTGTGTTTCGTGGCAGAGCTTGGAGGAATCAGCAGCACTTCAATTTGCCAACAGTGAGATAGATAGATAGATAGATAGAAGAAAAATAACATTAAGACGAAGATGAAGTTTACGTTACCATATAGAGGGTAAAGGCTTAGGAATTGTTATAAAAATCATTCCTCTCTTACGTATGTACAGTCACGAGCACATTATAATAAGTATACAGCTTTGGTTGAAGCTTTGAACAGTGCAATTCACCAACGAAGCAATTCCAATGGAGATCTTATTGAGCTTTTATTTACTGTCTCTAGGTATTCGAAGCACATATACCTAAATACTTATTAGTGCTCGTGACTGTAACACCAAAAACCTCGCAGCCTTCTGTATCTATCTAAAAAGGAAGAAGGTATAAAGTGAAGGTTACGTAACAATGGTAACTGTTTGTGTGCATAGTGTGGAGAGACAAACAATGCTGACGGTGATAATATTGTGTACTGTAGAAGAGTGGAAAGTGATTTGGTGTTGTTAGGACATAGATATATATATTTGTTTCAGTACTGTACACTACCAGTAATATACACACAGACACACACATACACACGCACACACACACTCACATACACAAACACACACATACACATACACAGACACACACACGCACACAAACAAACACACACACAAACACACACACACCTGTATCTATATTAGCCTACACATATATTAAATTATTTTCATATTAGATCATAATCATAGTAGAAGATTATATTCAGAATATACTCGTATCATATCATTCACATATTAAAAGAGTATACTCAGAATATACTCGTATCAGATCATACACATATTAAAAGAGTATACTGATATTATTCTTATATTAGATTATCATACACATATTTAAAGATTATATTCAGAATATATTCGTATCATATCATACACATATTAAAAAATTATACTTATATTATCCTTATATCAGGGGATCATACACATATTAAAAAAATTATACTCAGATTTGTTCTTATATGAGAAGATTATTATTATACTCATTACAGTGAAACCCAGGGTGGTGCAAATTGGGTTAGGTTCCGTTCCTTTAATTAATACCCTCCGTGACCTTATTTGTTTTTATGTTGGTGCATTGGGAGGTCTCCGCAGATTCCCCCACCAAACTATGCCACGAAACAGATCGATCCCCTCTTAGTAACATTAATTAAGGTGATTTGTTTCCTGGGATAGTTTGGAGGAATCGGTAGAGGGACATGATACAATATTTCACCTACAATGACACCTTCCCCACACAGTGTTACCTCCCAGCTCGCGAATTTACGAGCTCGAGTGTACAGTCATGGTCAAAAGTCCTGCATGCAACCTGGTGAATAAAAGCGAGCCATTTAAGTGAATCATATGAACCAATATTACAGACACCAACACCTATATAGAGTTTCGGATCATTTTTCGAAGCCATCTCATAGGAAGATGTTGTTGTAGGATTATTTACTGTGACTGTACAACCAACACCACCTCCTCCTCCTCTCCCTCCTCCTCCTCCTCCTCCTCCTCCTCCTCCTCCTCCTCCTCCTCCTCCTGCTGCTTCTTCTTCTTCATCAACACGTCGAGTCGAGGTTGGAATACTCAGTCAATCTAATGCGATGGAAATGATTTGCACTTGCACGCTGCACCGGTACCCACACAAGGTCACAAGCAACTATTAACTTTATATTATGGGTCGGATCTCTTGATGTATGCAATAACTCTCCCCCCCCCTCCCTACCACCACATACACACACACACACACACACACACACACATACACACACGTTCCTTTCCCCCCTCCCTTCCCTCCCACCCCCCACACACACACACACACACATAAAACACTTGTTCCTTTACCCCCCTCCCCACACACACACACACACACACGTTCCTTCCCCCCTCTTCCCCCCCCCCCACACACACGTTCCTTTCTCCCCCTTCCCACCACACACACACACACACGTTCCTTCCCCCCCCCTCCCCAACACACACACACACACGTTCCTTTCCCCCCTCCCTCCCCACTACACACACACACACACACGTTCCTCCCCCCCCCCACCCACTCCCTTCCCTCTCCCCACCACCACCACCATATGTGTTATACCGCCTCTTTAATACCTTCTCCGGATGTGGTGTTTAATATATATCGTTATTCTAAGGTCAGGTGGGTAGGTGGGTAGGTGGGTTCAAGGTAAATATAGTAGCTATATTTACCTTAGGTGGGTTAGTAGGTGGTCGTGACTCACCGGTTTACGTTATCTGTTACTTGACCTAATTTTTACAGATTCCGTTCATCATGTTAACGACAGGATGTTCTTTCACGTTACATAATACAGTATAGCCTAATCTTATAATTAATTAGTGTAATCTTCATATGACACTTTACTAATTAGTAATTAGGTTACACGGATGGATGGATGGATGGATGTGGTCGTAAACGCTAATTCTGCAGCTCTGGCTTCGACTTCCTACAAGAGCTCAGGGTATTTGAACATTATTGAACACTGAACTAGGGTGAGCTGAATACCATCTTTGTAGTAAGTAACCGCGAAGGAAATCCATCACTGCTAATAAAATCACTTACTGGCAATAATAAACAGTGATAAATAAGATCATGTGTGAATGATAGACAAAAATAATACAATAATACAATAATAATTAAGTAAAATGTCTAAGCAAGTTAGATAGTTCTAGCGGGATAAAAGAACAAATCCTGAAATATATTCTATACGGTAGAGGTGATGGTCATTAATTATTAAAGGCTACAGTTCATCATAATTTTCCCTTTGTGGTTCCTTTTCGCTTATCTTTGCTTTAAATTCAATATGGTTACATATTCACGTGTGAGCTGTGAGGGGCAAACATCTCCGCTGCCAGCCGTACAATGATAATGCCAGGCAGCACTCGTCTCTCTCTCTCTCTCTGTGATTCCCTATTATGTAATGTAAAGTATATTTTTATTTATCTAAGGTACAGTACCAAAGAATCGTCTATTAGTCGTACGGATTACCCACAAGACGACAGAGAGATGGTAATATTGTTGATATGGATGCGACGATTATACTTAAGTACCAGGCAAGGTTGAGGCGTCACGGTTGTTATGGTGACGGGAGAAACGCGACCCTTGTTGATGTTGCTGGTGGTTGGTTGGTTGGCTGGCTGGCAGGGAGAGGAGTCAGAGCAGACGACCGACTGCATGAGTAGATTAGTCGGTACCCACACGTGATGCTGGTTGGTTGGTGGTGAGGGGCCTCGCTCGACACCCCGCCTCTCCGCCATCACTAAAAGGGTTGTGCTCGAGTTGTGTGTGTGTGTGTGTGTGTGTGGTTGGTGATCGTGCAGCAAGTACTTGACAATTTAAGAGTAAAGCTAACAACACTCTGGTCGTCAGCTGCTTTGCTTTGGATTTAACAGCACACGATAAAGGCAAGTGTTTTGTTTGTTATGGTTGTTATTAATGAAAATATATCAACTTATGAAGTATTTGATCATGTTGTTGTAGAATGTAGAGGGTTTGTCACTTCTGTAATTTGCTCTGTTATGTGTCAATGTCTGATTACCTCCGTTTGTGCAGGGAAATAAATTAAGGCAAGCTTAGGATAGGATGTTTATAAAAAGGATAAAATGATGTTTGGTTCACAGTAGCCAAATAATGGTGATTTCAAGAGGACAGTAGAGAGTTATCCAATAAGGACTACTTTACCTAATATTCTCACCTCCATAAGTGCATTTCCAATACATTTTCATAACATTTCCAAACTTTCCTTGTCTTTGCAGTAATATTTTGCATCAAACTAATTTTTTTTTTCTCGCTATGGTTAATTATTTTGCTTGCATTATCCATTATTTTGTTGACCAGACGACTCACAGCTTGTATGAATGATTGCCTTAGGTAGATGATGTTTCTACCATGTTAGGCTACAATTACCTATCCTACTGACAGAGTTTGGTTTGTCAATACTCTGAGAGGGGATATTTACATTAAAGTCAATTAGTAGGTGTGATCGTTGGAGTATGAGACTGAAGCCTGCAAAACACACGTAGCCATATTATAATTCGAAGATCTTAGGACACATATTTACATTCTGATGACATAATACATGATTCTGTAATTAATAGTTGTACAACACTTATTATTATTACTATTATTATTATTATTTTTATTATCATTATTATTGTTATTATCATTATTACTATTATCATTATCATTAATATTATGATTATTATTATTACTGATATTATTATCATTATCGTTATTATTATTATTATTATTATCATAATTTTTATTTTTATTTTTATTATCATCATCATTTCAGCTCCGGGACTATAGGGTGTCAATAGCCTGTAATTTTTGCGAGGGCTCCTGGATTATTGAATGAAGCTTCGGGGTATTTGTTGCTTCACACGTGTGGCACTATTTGGAGACGGTGGAACTTTAAAGCGTGGGTCGTTTCGTTTCTACCCCACAAGTAAATTCGGACAGTTCTTGGGTATATATAACGAGGATTAACGCCATTTTCGTACGGTAATTATATGCAGTATATATCCTTTTGGATATTAATGTCCTCCACTGAGATCAATTTGGGCATTAACATTCTATGGTTCTACTCTTTGGTGGGGCTAACATTTAGTGTAAAATAATAATAATAATAATAATGACAATAGGTCAGACGATATTCTATATATATACGTATCCAATACATTTCTATTGAATCATACTCAAATCAGTTTTAAGACAACTAACTTCATCTCTGACAACTCACAGAAAGGTACAGTACCTGGTGGTGATGACCCAGTAAACCTATATGCATAACCCTTGTGTTGTGTGGGAGCGTAGTATTCATTTTAGTAAGGAGAACAAAAGCTGCCTTGTGTCTATTGTATGGGTCAGGTTTGGGTTAGGGGGCCGCCTTGTGGGGGACGTTTGGTACGTTTGTAGGCGACGCACCAGGGTAAGGTTAGGTTAGGTACTCGACTTGTTTGGTGGTCCTGTATACCCGCGCACCACAATCCCTAGCCCACTAGAGTCGAAGCCCGAGATCTGAAGCAGGCGGTTTCTGGACGACAGCCCACCCAAACCATCACGAGGCCATACACATATTTCGAACCAATGGAGGCTTTGGGTAGGCTGTCGTCTAGAAACCGCCTGCTTTATAGATCTCGGGCTTCGACTCAGGTGGGCTAGGGATTGTCAATACTTCTGGGGGCTCAATAATTCTGTCCTGTTCCAAGGCACAATATGAATCTCTGTCAACTGAAGTGATTAGAGAAGAGAGGGATGCAATGTTGGTAGAGATCCATTTTGTGTCTCGGATCAGGATTTAATTACTGACCCCCAGTGTACCAATAGGATACTAACCCCTTAACTCGTTTTATTCAAGCGTCCATACCACACCTAAAAAATAGAATCACCTAGACAACTCCATATTCTCTCTCTCTCTCTCTCTCTCTCTCTCTCTCTCTAAACACTGCCTACTCCCCTATCAGCAAATACTGGTATACAAACCAAACCAGAGTGAAAAACCATTCGAAAGTTCAAGAAACCTGTTGTGACCTTTTGACTGCAAGATGAACGACCCAATGAGATTATTGCAATTTTCCTTTTTATTCTACCAAGGCCTACTTTTATCCACCACACACACACACACACACACGCACACACACACACACACACACACACACACTGAGAGTTTCAAACAGCACACTTGTCGTATTGTTTTGGCAGTTTCCTGTAATTTAATAAAAAGAGAAAGGAGGGTGAGGTTGTCAAGGGCGTGATGCTGGCACCTCCTCCTTGGTTTGAACTCACTTGTCCTTGAGCGTCTTAAAGGGGTCATACTCATAATATATTATACACGTAGTAGGTGTGGCAATTGTGGAGCATCTGATTCCTCCAAACTCTTCCATGAAACAGGCTACAGTATATAGGTCTACCTCGATTTAGTCAACTTGGTGTGGTCTGTTTCTGAGCATACTGTATATAGTTATAGGAGGAATCCGTAGCCTCCAATGTACAGATACAAAACCAATACCACCTTTTTAAGTAAGGGGATACTCTCATGTGATAAGACTAAAAGGATTCTGGTTCCTGCAAAGTAGGTGACACAGCAAAATTATCACATCACCTTGTATAGAAGTATCCTGTTTCCTGGCATTATCTTGGAGGAGGGGGGGGGGCAGGTAAAGAGAAAGATAGAGAGAGGAAGGGTTGACAGAAACATGACAGGCGGGTAGACAGAGGGAAGGGGAGGGGGTAGAAGACGGGAGGAAAGGGGGAGAGAGGAGACGGAGAAAATAAGGAAAGGACGAGGGGAGGAAGGAATGAAGGAGGGAGAGAAGGGTAATAAAGGAGGGAGGAAGAGTGGGAAAGAGGTAGGGGGGAGAAAGGTAAGAAAGAAGTGTGGGAGGGAGGGAGAAGGGGAGGAATAAATAAAAGAAGCGAGTGAGGAGGGAATAGGATAGAGGAGAAAAGGAACAAAAGACTGTGGGAGGAAGGGAAGAAGGAGAGAGAAAAGGGCAAGAAAGGAGTGTGAGAGGGAGGGAAAGGAGAAGGGGGAGGAAAGAGGAAAGGAGAAGGGGGAAGAAAGAGGAAAGAGAAGAGAAGGAAAAATTAGTTTGGGAGGGAGGGAGGGAGAGAGGAATACAAAGGAAGTACAGGCAACAGGAGGTCCATAGTGGCCTTTTACGAGGTTATCTGTTTATCTACGTTAATCTAGACTACGTGTTGAAGGAAAGGCAAGATAAAGGACAAGGCTCCTCCCCACCCACCACTCCCACCGAGTATTCCGGTTGGAAAAACAGGTAGAAAATAACACCTTGCTCGTTAAAAAAGAACGCACAAGGAAATTTTATAGAAAAGTGGGAAAATTAATGGAAGTCTAAATCTAACATCTACTTACTAAAGAAACATACTACAATCCCTTTTCCTGAAAATATTTGTCGAGGCGATTTTTAAATGTTTGTACTGTATCCGCTGCTACTACAGATGCCAGGAGTTTATTCCAATAGTTTACGACTCTGATATTGAAAAAGTTTTTCGCAGTTCAGTGTTAAAACGTTGTCATTTAAGCTTAAAACCGTTATTTCTCGTTCCAGACTGGGGATAGAGCTGGAATAACTTTTCATAATTAATTTTATCAAAGTTTTTAAGTTTCGATGAGGTCGCCACTTATTCTACGTTTTTCAAGAGAAAACATATTGAACTTTTTTAATCTTTCCTCATATGTTAAATTACGAATGCTAGGGATCACTTTAGTTGCTCTTTTTTGTACGTTTTCCAACTTTTTATCATCTTTAGCATAACAAGGGGACCATAGTTGAACTGAGTATTCTAAATGTGGTCTAACAAGAGATGTATATAAGCGCGTTATTACTTCTGGTGACTAATATTTAAAATTCCGAGCAATAAAGCCTAAAACTACATTAGCTTTTTTACTTGCTGCCAAACACTGTGCACTCGTCTTTAGAGAGGGATGAGGAATGGGGAGAAATGTAAGAAAGGAGGGAGAAAGGTAAGAAAGGAGGGAGAAAGGTAAGAAAGGAGGGAGAAAGGTAAGAAAGGAGGGAGAAAGGTAAGAAAGGAGTGAAGGAAGGAGGGGGAGAAAGGAAGGAAGGGCAGGTAAAGGTGGTGTTGAAGGTCCATTGTTTCTGTTGGCGTCTGTCTGCTTCCTGGAGGGTGGCTGGTGAGAGAGAGAGAGAGAGAGAGATGCGCATAAATAGTGCTCTTCAGAATCTCCTTGTATATATATATGTGTGTGTGTGTGTGTGTGTGAAGTAATACGTCTGTCTGAAACTTTACTCGCATTCCTCTCATTCCATTCTTTTTTCACCCACCACTACCATCATTACTAATAATTTACTACCACCATCACCACCACTACTACTAATACTACCACCACCACCACCACCATACTAGGACCTACTATTTTCACTATTTCCACCACCATCACCACCACCACCACAACCCCCACCATCACCACCAACACCATCACCACCACCACAACCACCACCATCATCACCATCACCACCACCACCGCCCAGTATCATAAGACCCCGTTAGAAAGTTGTGGAAGTGCAAATAAAAAAATTAAAAAAACACACACACACACACACGACTTATCTCAAGGAGTGTTGTTATATTTCCTGTTATATAAGTTTGTATATCTCTATATTTTTTTATATAACTATTTATTTATTTATTTTTATTTCTATTTTTTTTTTTTTTTTTTTTTTTTTTTTTTTTTTTTTTTTTTTTGGTGGGAGGGGGGAGGTTGAAATTGGAGCCTCCTTAAAAACAGATACCACACACTCATTCTGTAGTACTGTAATTCCTTGCTTATAGTCTGTAGGAA
Source organism: Petrolisthes cinctipes (assembly GCA_033782935.1). Taxonomy (NCBI): domain Eukaryota; kingdom Metazoa; phylum Arthropoda; class Malacostraca; order Decapoda; family Porcellanidae; genus Petrolisthes; species Petrolisthes cinctipes. The sequence goes on along the minus strand of JAWQEG010006745.1, from coordinate 6,777 downwards.
TCATTAGGCCTCAGATTCTCCCAACATTACAATATAGACTAGAGAGATTACACCCTTAAGATAATTAGAATTACTTGGGTTTCCTGTTTTGAATAATGGGTCAATACCGGTGTTGGGCAGTGATCTTAATTAATGGGGTGTTTATCATTCTTTAAGGGGATGGTATACTTTTGATAGATTGGAGTGCCAGGAAACAGACCCAGCAGGTGAAGAAAAATAATGGCATCCTCCTGTTGTCTGGAATAGTTTGGAGGAATCACATTTTGCTCCAGATTTACCACCCAAAACAATGTGCTATTAAATAAGGAGTATTGTATTGGGGTCAAACTGTAAGGTCACTGCTTCCATCAAACTATACCAGGAAACAGACCACCGCAGCATACGTACGAGTTTTGGAATCTGGTCAGTACACACATGATAAAAAAAAAAAAAAAAAAAAAAAAAAAAATCTATCTCGTATTTGGGGCTCCATGATGATAATTGAACCAAAGCAAAAACAGGAGCTCGTGTTGTCTGTCCCAGTTGTTGCATTCCAGTATTTTAGTTATTGATTAATCGTGAGAAATGTTGTTGTCAGAATTGGTGCCCTGGTCCGAGGAGTACGGTACCACTACATTGATAGAGTATGATCGTGTGAACTATCAAAGACAAAACTCGTGTCACTGTCTTGTCCAATGATTTAATATATATAGCTTGTGAAACATAAAAATGAAATCCCCACCATAGTAACTTTCATGCCCAGTATACGATTTGCCCTCTACCATAATTATGTTTTCACTGGATTTCACGACACGAGTTTTAGTTTTGATAGTACGTATACAGGGCATTAAAAGTTCTTGCTTGTGGGAAAGTAGGGAACGAACGACACACACACACGGCACAGTAGTAGGTGTGGGAAAGTGAAGAGGAAGCAGGAAGAAGGGGATGGTGTTGTTGATAGTGGTGCATGGTGGTGGTGGTGGTGGTGTTGGGGTGATAGGTCAGTTGGTGTTGAGTTGAGAGCAGGTCATGGAGGGAGTGACAGCCCTTGATAATTCTCTTTGCTGCAAACAATGCCCCAACACGACGGTAATGAAGTGTTGAGTTGAAGAAAGGAAGGAAGGAAGACAGGAAGACATTTTACGAGTCTGGATGTGTGGGGGTGATGGTGGTATGGAGAGGAAGCCCAGGGGAGATAGAGAGCAGGGTAGGTATGGATAGGGAGAGAGGGAGAGGTTGGGAGGCACATGAGGGAGAAAATAGGAATGAATGTAGAGAGAGGGCAAGGAAAGGGGGAAGGAGAGGGAGTGAAAGGAAGGAATGGAGAGAATGGAGGGAGGAGAGGGATTGTCGTAGTATGGAATTTAAGGAAAAAGATGGAAGAATAAGGGAGGAAAAAGAGGGTTGCAAGGAAGGGATAAAGAGGTGGAAGAGCAAAGTAACGGAATTGGGTGAGGGAGGGCAGGGTGGAGGGATGGAGGAGTGGGTAGGTATACGATAGATGAGGAAGGAAGGGAAGGGAGGGCAGGGATTGGGAACTTTGGGGATGATGAGGGAGGGAGGGAGGTAGGGAAGGGATAACGGTGATAGGGGTGGGTAAGGGAGGGAAGGGATGGCATGGATAGGGGTAGAGGAGGGAGGGAGGTGGGTAGGGAGGGAAGAGATGGATGCGGTATCTGGTGGTCAGGAAGGAATGAAAGTGAGAGTCGCCTGACCACTCTTACTGTCTCTCAACTACACGTGTACAGCTCCGAACCCACACACACACACACATACTTGACCATCTTACTACACACACACACACACACACATGACTATCTTCTTACACACACACACACACACACACACACACACACACACACACACACACACACACACACACACACACACACACACACACACACACACATGACCATCTTACTCACCCACACACACACACACATGACCATCTTACTCACCCACACACACACACAACTATGACCATCTTACTACACACACACACACTCACACACACACACACACAACTATGACCATCTTACTACACACACACACACACACACACACACACACACACATGACCATCTTACTACACACACACACACACACACACACACACACACACACACACACACCTTTTCTCAGTAGACCTTGTTGCTCCTTTAATCTGAACATTTTTTCTTAACTGTAGGCTTTGGATGGGTATTAATGAGACGAACTGAGGTGTCTGGTGAAAGTATGATGTAAGGAGAGATACTGAGGCTAACAAAATACGAAAACAAATGTGACCTATGGATGGCAGGATGACTGGTTGAGTGTGTGGTTGACTGACTGGTTGGTTGGTTGGTTAGTTGGATGAATAGATGGTTGGTTGGTTGGTTGGTTGGATGGCTGAGTGGTTAGTTGGATGTGTGTATGTATAGCTGGTTGGTTGATTGGTTGGTTGACTGGATGGTTGGATGACTGGTTGGTTGGCTGACTGTGTGGTTGACTGACTGACTGGATGGATGGCTGGTTAGTTGGATGGTTGGTTGGTTGACTGTGTGGTTGGTTGGATGGCTGGTTGGCTGACTGACTGTATGGATGGCTGGATGGTTGGTTGGCTGACTGGTTGGATGGAGGGATGGCTGGTTGGTTGAATGGCTGACTAGTTGAACGGCTGGTTGTTTGGTTGACTGTGTGGATGGATGACTAGTTGGCTGTGTGGTTGGGTGGTTGGCTGGCTGACTGGTTGGTTGGTTGGATGGTTGGTTGGCTGTGTGGTTGGATGACTAGTTGGCTGTGTGGTTGGGTGGTTGGCTGGCTGACTGGTTGGTTTACTGTGTGGTTGGGTGGTTGGTTGGCTGACTGGTTGGATGGCTGACTAGTTGAACGGCTGGTTGTGTGGCTGACTGGTTGGTTAGTTGGATGGTTGGTTGGCTGTGTGGTTGGGTGGTTGGCTGACTGGTTGGTTGGTGGGTTGGTTGGTTGGCTTCCGTGGGTGGATCTGGTCTCTTATATAATCTTCTTACTGTACTTTATGTCTTCTTTCCTTCTGTCGCATCAGTCTGTTCCTGTAGTCTTTCTCTTTTCATTTTGTCTCGATTTCCTTCCTTCTTTTCTCTGATTTCTTTCCTTCTTTTCTCTGTCTCTGTCTCCTTTCTTCTTCTGTATGTCTGTCTCTGTCTCCTTCCTTCTTCTGTCTATGTCTCCTTCCTTCTTCTGTCTATCCCCTTCCTTCTTTCCTCTCTCTCCTTCTTTCTTTTGTCTCTGTCTCCTTCCTTCTTCTGTCTATCTCCTTCCTTCTTCTGTTTGTCTGTGTCTCCTTCCTTCTTCTGTCTATCGCCTTCCTTCTTCTGTCTGTCTCGGTCTCCTTCCTTCTATCTGTCTTTGTCTCCTTCCTTCTTTTGTTTGTCTGTGTCTCCTTCCTTCTGTCTATGTCAACTTCCTATTTTTTTTGTCTCTGTCTCCTTCCTTCTTCTGTCTGTCTGTCTCTTTCTCCTTCTGTTTGTCTCTGTCTCCTTCCTTCTTCTATCTCCACCTTCCTACTCCTCTACACATTACTTTCGTTCGTATTTCTCTTCCTGTTATGTTTCCTTTCCTCCTTCTCTTATTCATTCCATCCACTCATTCCTTAACTTCTCCCTTTTCCCTCTCCTTCCTCCCTCTGTCCTTCCTTTCTCTTTCATCCTCACTATTTCATCCTCCGCCTCTCATCTTCCCCTTTCCCTTTCATCCTCACTATAATCCTCCCCTCCTCCTCTAATCCCTTCCCATCCTCACCTTTCCCTTTCATCCTTCCCCTCCCTCCCCCTCCTTCCTCCCTTCATCCTCCCCATATCCCCCCTCCTTCTCCTCCATCCTCCCCTTTCCCTTTCATCCTCCCCATTTTCTCCTCCTTCCCTTTCCCTTTCATCCTCACCTTTCCCTTTCATCCTCCCATTTCCCTTTCATCCTTCCCCTCCCTCCCCCTCCTCCCTCCCTTTGTCCTTCCCTTACCACCCTCACCCTAGTTCCCTTTCCACACTTTCCCTTTCATCCTCCCCATATCCCCCCTCCTTCCCTCCTCCCCTTTCCCTTTTATCCTCCCCATATCCCCCCTCCTCCATCCTCACCTTTCCCTTTCATCCTCACCATATCTCCATCCTCCATCCTCACCTTTCCCTTTCATCCTCCCCATATCCTCCTCCTTCCATCCTCACCTTTCCCTTTCATCCTCCCCATATCCTCCTCCTTCCCTCCTCCCCTTTCCCTTTCATCCTCCCCATATCCCCCCTCCTCCATCCTCACCTTTCCCTTTCATCCTCCCCATATACCCCCTC